>JARKHS020026085.1:35000-69448 GCA_030143305.2 Amblyomma americanum | reverse complement strand
ATATGTGCCACTAAACAAAAAAGGTCGCCACCGTCCGGAAGACGAAGAACGAGCGTTAGCTGTTTGGTTTACTAGACAAAGAAAGCGATGAAGAACGCGCCGCTCGTGCCGAGAAACAGAATGTAATACCCTTTAAAGCGGGGTGGATTTCCACCATGCTCGGCTACGCGTGCACGTACGCCGCTGAGCGGAACGATCGCCGCCTAGCGCCATCTATCAAAAAATTACGATGCACGTCTACCTATTGTCGAGTTGCACCCCCTCAAGATACGTCCCAAAGGAAATTTGCTTCGTTTGGGGGTCAATGTGGGCCTAGAATTCGGCTTGCGGTGCGATATGGTAACGCTTCAATTAGTAATTACATGTATACAATTTTTACCTATTATTTAATTGTGGTTTTATGTCTATACCACAAACCGTAGGGTTTTATTTGCCTACCATATTCGGTATACAACTGTCTCCGCATGGTAGCCCTTTGTTGCCGGAGTATATATAGCGGAACCACTCTATACACGTATAGCGGTCCCGTAACGTGACAGTTTAGCTACCCGTTTTAGGATAGTTTTTGGTGAGGGGGGGAAGAGATGAGAGGGTACAACCATATTTAATGGCCGCCATCTTGGATTCAAAAAGCCGAAACTATGCCGACATTTTGTCCCCTGACGTCATTCTCACATTGTTCGAATTCTGTCCACCATATTGGACCGTGACCTCATCATTGGCACTTGGCAGGTGGTTGTTTCTAAATGCTAATGTAGATGGCGCTACAAGTCTTAATGCGACATGCGCTGTTTTCTAGTTGCAGCCACAGACGGCGTTTTGATCTCAGGGTGGTAGGAGATCTCACGAAATCTCGACACGTGATGAGTAGTTGCTGCCAGAGAGGGCGCTGTGATCAAGGGTTGTAGCAGACCCCACAAAATCTCAAAACGTGATGAGTAAGAGCTAACGCTCTTAAAACATGGCTGGGACCACAAATTGTAATATAGCTCTTCAGCTTCATGCCTTAGCGGGCTGAAGATATTCGAAAAACGGCCTTGTAACTTAATTACGTATAAGTTAGGCATGTTCAGGATCGGTAAAAAATGCAGTTTCACCAAAAAATAGCAGACGGTTTAGCATTGCTAAGCGCGTGATATATTGCACTAGCACTAGTTGCGGCGGGCAATTAGGGTCCTGATGTGCAGAAACCGCTCGATCCAAAGGCCTTTACCATAAAGGCCATTAGCCTAAAGACCTTCCACTTAAAGTCTTGTAGCCGGAAGGCATTTACTAAGGAAGCCTTTACTCCAGAGTCCTTTATAAGGTCAGTACCCTAAAGGTTTTTGACCTGAAGGCATTTACCCTAAAGGAATTCACCAAATTGCACCACTCGCGAAATCATTAACCCAGGTGGCCCAGCTCCCAGTGGGGAGGTGGGCTGGCTGCCAGAAAGAAGGCTCCAGACCGGTACCTATGTATGCCCGAAACCGGAATTGCGCCTGTAGCTTGCGCCTAGTAGTGCTACAGCACTAAGAAAAGAAGTGGACCGCATCGGTGGCCTATTGGCCTGAGCGTCCGCCCCGCATTCGGGAAGTAAGAGCCTCGATCCCCAGTGCCTCCGGGTACCCACCCGTTATATAATGGGTATAAGCTTTCGCCTGCCTAGTGCTCGGCTACTTTAGGGCCAAATGCTTGGAAAATGAGTCTTTGATCCCACCTTGAGTATAAGAAAGGAGCTTGTTCCATGGCGCTATTTAGCCACAGAAGCTTTTGCGGCATAAAAATTTATTATCATCGGCATAAAAAAAAATCAGTGGAATTTGATGAAGCGAGGCTGTCATGATTGCTCATGATAGTTTTATTTTCGGGTGTTATGCGAATAAGTGTCGGTGTGTTAGTGTAACCCGGGAAAGGAAGCATGATTGCCTGGCCTGAATATCGAAGAGACAGGAAGATATCAAGACGACCTCGACAAGAAATACCACAGCGGCGCTTTTCTTCGGGAAAAACGATTAGTTAAGGTCAATTGATTACATGCCTATTTATTCATGACAAGGGTGAGCTGTTGTGGCTTGCCCGGTCCCTCTTGTTTAAGGCTACTAAAGAAAAGAGGCGCAAAATACTTAGCAAATGTATTCATTACTTCCCGACAATGACTGCCCCCTTCCAACGCACACACACGTCGAGCAAAGTGTTAGAGGACGAAGATGTCTCCTTTGCAGTAGTTCTTTATGTCGACCCTTTCATAAAGAATAATGACACCAATAAATTACCACGCACAAAAATAGGCAGCCGCAATGTATTCCTAAGCAGCTGCTTAGGAATACATAGTTTTTCAGTTGCAAACAGGTATGAAGAAGGGCGTCAATTTTTTCTAACGTTTCTTTAGTAATTACTTTGAAATATTTTATTTAGCAGCGAAAAATATTGGATGATGAAGGACTCGGTGAGGAAGAGCAACTTGAATTCAAGCACAAGGGATTCTGTAATTTTCTTCGCCGTCTTCAACACGGAAAGTTTCGTTTCGCCTCCGTCGATGAAGACCGTAGCGCGGCTTGGATTTAAGTGAAACAATTATCTGTTTTGGAAAACAGCGCATTCTGTTTGACACCAAGGCCCGTATTGACTGAAACTCACGCAGATGCAGCTGAAGAAGTCAAATCTGCAATATGCATAGAATTGTCGACAATATATGGTTCCGAACTCATCCTCATCACTTAATGAACACGGCCGCCACTATTTCACCTTTCTAAATGACGGGTTTCTTGAAACAACCACTGTTTGCGAACACTCGGCAAGGAAGACGGATATATGACAATCGCTAACCTTCCCCTTTGTGAGTGCCTCCACATGCCTGCACAATAACGTACGCACGGGAAGTCAGCGCACGAGTGACCGTGCCTTTAGACAGCATCACGATGAACGAGAGAGTTTAAAGCAACTTTATACACGTATCTGAGCTGTCACGGTGCATCCAAAATGACACGTCATCAGCACGTTTGAAACCGCTTGAGTTCCTGATAGCTTTCGATGCCGAAGCTATATATCATGGCCAACTAAGTCCGTCAATACGTCGTAGTACGTGCAAGGGCAAAATCGGGCGCTTGCGTCGCCGTCTGTCTGGCTTTGCGCGATATCTCTGAACGTCTTGCCCAGAAGAAAAAAGAACTTTAAAAAGAAACTATGCCCGCTAAATTAGATCATTTTGAAGTCTGAAAAAGGGCACAAGGCCAAGTCGCCATACACCTAACACAAAGTCGAAAACAGCTTCAAGTCATACGAGCTTCCTCTTCCTATTTGCAAATTAGTTCAGAGTCAGGGTCGTTTAAAATCGCCCTAGAGAATCGCAGAAGAGAGGTGCGACTGAGAAGTATGGCACCGTACCATCTTGCATTTTCATTCATCTCACGCCAAGGTGCTAATATGGTTTGGCAGCGCTCACTACTAAGGCGGCGTAGGCAAGCACGCTTGCTGTGACGCTCCAATCTGCGCAGATTCTTTACAAAGAAAGCGACGCAGCCCCATTATCTCAAAAATGAAAGTAGCCTAATTCATTTCGCATCCCTAATTCATTTGCTTCCAACTCTACACACCTCCACTGACGCAACACAAAAGTAGCAAGTGTACCTGAGAACGTCGGTCTCAGATCCGGTTGTGCAGATCATTCAAATCCTTGCATTGGGGGTGCGCTTGATGACGGGCTGTGAAGGTTCCTCAATGAAAGAGCGAACGCTCCGTAAAGCAATTGACAGTGCGCTGCTGATTGTGTTTCGTGGCGTATGCATACACGGTTGTTTTGCGCAGGCAGTTAAAGATCTAAGCTGCAACATGATATTCCAAGTTTTGGCCAGTGTCAGAATGGAAATTTCGTCAATGGTTTTGATTTCAATGACTTAAATAGCTAAGAAACAATGCTGTTTCGTGCGCGCAAGTGGGCACTCCAAAATGAATGGCGTTTATTACGCATCACGGAATAAGTGCTTTATGTCAGATAAAAATGACTTGTTTTGCCAAGTAAGCACCGGCGCTAATAATTTTGCGCTTTTCTAAAACGCCGTAGAAAACTTCGCATGTGCGTAGGACATACTACGTCGTTGCTCTCTATTTTGCCGGCCCTTGTAGCATGGGTACCGACCGTCAAAAAGTAACCCTGGAAAACTTGCCTACAAAAAGAGAGAGAAGAACAAAAAATTAACATGGTGACATTTTGGTGCCAAGCGTTGAAGCAGCATGTACAGCTTAGCTTGATTAATTGCTTGAATCGAAAAAGTACTTAATGAATGTTGTAATAATAAATCGCGCTTATGAGGAGCCGATATATTCATTTGCAAAGCAAAGCAGAACCGAGGAAGTGTCTTGCCAAGCTCAGTTTTGAAGCCTATGATTGCCGGGGTGGTTTTGCTGAAAGGAGATTCATGTTACCGTTTTAGTGTTGACTTTTTTTTTTGGTTTGGCAGCAGTGCTTCTGTGACGCATGTACTCATTTCCCCGCATTTTGCAGCCTACACTACGCATTGAATCACATCAAGACTTGGCCCTTTTCATCAGCATGACAAGCACCAGTCAGTTCTGAAGCTAGCTTATCAGCTAACCCTGCTACTGCGCACATCCGCGGAGCGCCATCTGCATCACCTGAGAAGGCCACATATAATCTGCTCTGGAATTCGACGCTTGGTTCGGCAGCAGTGCTTCTGTTGCGCATGTACTCATTTACGTGCATTTTGCAGCCTACACTACGCATTGGATCACATCAAGACTTGGCCCTTTTCACCAGCATGACAAGCACCAGCCAGTCCTGAAGCCAGCTATCACCAACTCCTGCTACTGCGCACATTCGCGGAGCGCCATCTGATCACCTGAGAAGGCCACATATAATCTGCTCAGGAATTTGACGCTTGGCTCGGAAGCAGTGCTTCTGTGGCGCTTGTACTCATTTACCTGCATTTTTCAGGTAATCCCGCGTTTCTCAGTTCTAAAATATTGTATGCTTTTCTGCGCTGCTGCCGAGCCAAGTTGTGTTTTACGAGTTGTGCGGAGCCATGTTGTGTTTAGAGCTGTTTGCCCTGTGTGCGTACCCTTCTTCTGATCCTATGGACTCATGACAGGAACCAGAGCAAAAAGGATAGTGAAGCGGAAGAATGTACTGAATGTACTGAATGCAGGAGCCTCAGGCAGAACTTACAAAATTCAGAAAAGAAATGTTGGCTGAGTTCCAAGACCTGAAGTAAAGCGTTTTCCTTTGTAGCGAATCATGTAATGACATATCCGAAACAAAAGTCGATGTTGAGGAACTGATCAAGGAGGTGAAAGCGCTACGAGACACCAATCACGCAATAAAAGAAGAAAACCGCAAGCTTGCTCGACAAGTAGATGAACTGGGACAATATTTCCGAATTAATAACCTTGAATCGAAAGGGGTTCCTAAGGACGATGACGCAACAGACGTTGTGCTTAAACTGGGAACACTCGTTGGTGAAACTATCTCGAAAGCTGACATTGATGTCTACCATAGAGTACCTACCTCTAAAGAACATAAAATGAACATCACCAGAAAGCGCGAAAAACGACAGCCGACCTCGGCTACAGCCCCGAAAACGCCGTCTTTGTTAGCGAGCATCTAACACGCGAAAACAAGCAACTGCTAGGTGCTGCCATCACAAAGAAGAAACAGGTTAACTTGAAGTTTGCATGGACGAACGATGGAAAAATCTTTTCGCGTAAAGCTGAAAACACGACAGTACTTCGAATCAACTGTCCGGACGACCTGGAAAGAATGACTGGGCAAACCGGCACGTCATGATTACACTATCAATCCTACGCGCGGGCCTGCAGCTGCAGTTTTAAGTAGTAGTTTTCTGCTATCATCATTGCAGTACAAACTTCCAATCAGAAAAATTTCCATCATAAGAGTCTTTTATCTTTTCTTCACCTTAATGCACGCTCATTAGAAAACAAGCACTCTGACTTTAAACATTTAATCAAGGTAACTGATATTTCTTTCGACGCGATTATGGTGTACATGTGAAATGTGGTGCAATGATAGTTTTGTCCCGTTCCTGTCACACGACTGCCAAAACTACCACACCCCCCTGAAGCTTGTTGGTGGCGTTATGTTACTGATGAACAACAGCTTTAACGTGTGTACCCTGTTCCCGAGTTTACTGCGACAACTGACGACTACGAAATAGTGATAGCGCGTGAGAGTTCACGATTTTTCTCGGTTTTTTATCGTCCACCGAAGGGAGAATTGCAAAATTTCCTGCTCTTTCTTGAAACCCTTCTAAATTTTATATCTCTTAATAAATACTCTCTTTTTCTTGGTCGTGACCTAAACATTGATAAGCTCAAAACTGCTAAGGCTAAAAATGTTTTCCTCTGATTTCTATAGTGGCATGGGTTTTCAAACATTAAAAATGAACCAACACGTGTCACATCCGTGTCAGCAACTCTACTCGATATGTTCATCTTTAATGCCGATATAATTGTTTCTTCTTGCGCTGCGGTTGCTAGCGACATGAGGGATAGCTTGCCCATTTTCGCCTTTATTCATGCAAAAGATAATCTTGCGCCCCCAAACAATAGGCCTATTTGTAGACAAGACATAACCACGTCTTCGAGCTGATGTTCAGTGTCATGACTGGAGCCATGTTCTTTCAAGCACTGATGTCAGTGCAATGTACAAAGCCCTTCTATCTCAAATTACTTATATTTACCGAAAGCACCTTTCATCTGTAGTGTGACGAAGGAAAAAGAAATCACGGAAACCATGGGTAGAACATAATCTGCTCAATACAATTAACAGAAAAAGCCGTATTTACTGAAAATTCGTAAAAACAAGGACATAAATGTATACAGGCGTATAGAAGATTAGGAAAAAGAGTAAATAAAGAGCTCTAAGTAGCCAAGGAAGAATACTTTCCTACCTATCTGCATGAGGCATCCCAAAACGTCGAACTCTTGTGGAAACGCCTAAATAGCATCATTAACCCAAGCATTCATTTCAGCATTACCAGCATAAAAATCAACAATTAAGATATAAGTGGCACTGATCAATCTAATGCGTTCAATACGCATTTCGTCTCCGTTGGGGAAACTGACACGCAGGTACAGCTTACAGTCCCACTACAGATTTCATCTCTAATATCTTTGAAAGTATGGTATTCTTTCTCACTGATGAAAGTGAAGTGATTTATGTTAATAATAACCTCAGACATTCAAACTCTCGTGATGCGAATGACATGCAAATTGCCCCTATTAAGTACATTATTGGTATAATCGTTCCAGTGTTGACTAGTATGTATAACTTAGCCATTGAACAAAATACATTTCCAGAACTAATGGAAGTAGCCAAGGTGATTGTACTACATAAAGGAGGTGACAAAGATTATATGAATAAACTTAGGCCCATCTTAAGTCTCACATTCTTATCTAAAAGATTAGAAAAAATTATGCACATTCCTCTTATTCATTTTAAGAGAAGCATGCACTGATTTCGCCTTGCCAGCACGGTTTTCTGAAACGAGAATTCACCGAATTGGCTCTTTTAATGCAAAAAGAAAACATTACTGACACCCGGAATAAGCAACTAGTTCTTGGAATATATATATATATATATATAGAATTTTCAAAGGCGTTTGATTGCGTACATCAGAAAACGTTAGTAAAGAAACTTCAGCATAATGACATACAGTGAAATTCTAGTGGTCCCATATCAACATACCTTCATCACCGTTCTCAAGAAGTATGTTAGCCAGAATAACAAAAATTCTAGCGTCAAAAAACAAACTTCCGCTGTCCGTCAAGGCAAAATTCTTGGTCCCCTCCTATTTTTACTTGACATAAATGATATTTTTTCGACGATTAGCCAGGTGCAATGGATTGAATATGCAGATAATACCGCACTCTTCATTACCGGAGATAACCCAAATAATTTGATACACACATAAATATAGCATTGGGGTTTATTAAGCCTTGGTATGGCAATAACCTCCTGCGAACTAATGCAAAAAAGGCGGAAGCAATACTTTTCCGCTCAAGAAATACCGCTGTCAGTCCCGCAGAAAAGCTATTTCTAGCAAATGATGAAACTGAAATACGAACGCACATTAAATCACTTGGGGTCTTCTTCCCAGAAAACCTAACCTGGGATAAGCATGTTGAACGTGTTTTCTGGAAACTAAATAAAATTGGGGGAATTTTAAGCAGGAACCGGCATATCCTACCTACAAAAGCAAAAAGAATGGTATACAACGGCTTTTTTAATCTACACTTAATTATTGTCATCTTGTAAGGGCCACAACCTCCAAAGAAAACATTCATAAACTAAAAACAGGTCGAAAACTCGAACTTAGAACCATTACAAATATTTCATACGGGGATCACACGCCCCCATGCTTCGCAACCAATCGCATACTTCCAATTGAAACCATGTACTCATTCCGTCTCATTTGCCAGTACAAGACCGCTGTTCACACTGAGAATCACTATTTTCTTCAACTATTCAACCTTGCCACGGGCAGTCATAGCCACAACATCAGGCAAAATCATGGGTTGAACAGGCCACCGCGGTGGCTGAGTGGTTATGGCGCTCGGCTGCTGGCTCGAAAGACGCGGGCTCGATCCCGGCCGCGGCGGTCGAATTTCGAGGGAGGCGAAATTCTAGAGGCCCGTGTGCGGTGCGTTGACAGTGCACATTACAGGACCTCAGGTGGTCGAAATTTCCAGAGCCCTTGACTACGGCGTCTCTCATAGCCTGAGTCGCTTTAGGGAGTTAAACCTTCATAAACCAAAGCATCATTTGTCGAACATTTCTGCCGCGCAACATGTGGCAGCCTTTATCGTTGCACGTCGCCGTACTCCTGAACGCTTTTAGTCGAGTTGGTTTTGATGCAAACACAGAATCTGCACGCTGAGTTTTCACTGAATTTGATCGCAATGCATCAGCGTTCTGTTAGTTTCCACACCATTTTCTCTGCTTTCATTTCTTATATTTCGCTGCGCTATGCCCGACTGTCTGATTTATATCCCTTTCGTTTTTCTTTATATTGTACAGGTAACGTCATTTCTTGCCTCCATGCTGTAGTAACTACGCCCTGTATCGCGTGTACTTTATTTTGTTACCTGCTTACGTTTTGAATATCATGTATCAAATCCCGACATTGCCGTCTATATGTAAGTATCCTGCACATACAATAATTGTTGCCGCATTCAGTGTTCTTTGTATATTTTTTGAATGCTGCTGAACTATCCAAGGGGGCCGGGCTTCGTCAAGCTGCGCATGCGCAGCTTTTCTCCATCTCCCCCTTTCTTCATCCCGGAGGGAAAATAAATTTGACTTGACTTGTTAAAAATTCTTAAGATCACTGCTGACTTCCACGGAATGGAAGAAAAACCTTAAAAAAGAATCATTGATGAAAGCAGCTTTTCTTCCTCAAAATGTCCGTGAGGATGCAGGCGCGAATGTCTCAGTTTATCTACTCTTGCACACGGTGCTGTTTATAAGACGTAATATTTGCAGAAAAGAGATTGGATGAAGAGGATTGAACCTGTAGATCTCAATAAAGAAATCTACAGGCTTGACCTATGTGCTCTGCAGCACGCATTTAAAGACGCCAGCACCACCTTAGCTTCCTTGGTGCATTTATGATTTTCGGACAAGCACGTAGTATCTCTCGTTTACAATTCGCGTTTTTGGAACCACTTCGTGAAAGAAATGCGCAGGAGAGTAAACACTCGTCTAAGATCAAATCTCCGATTTACGCGAAGTTTCAAAGGAATGAAGTTTTCCATGAGCACCTTTCGTCGCGAGATCACTAATTATGATAACGCGCAGTGAAAAACCAAAGTGCTCTCTGCTCAAGCCGCACTGTTGTCCTCTCACCTTTTGGGAGCCAGGAGTTGAGAGGACCTTGAAAAGATTGCGCAAGGTCTTTACTAAACTAGTTCATTCACTGATTGCCATCTAGGGAACGAGGGCTCAGCCGGGTAAAGCGTAAACCTTGCGGATCATCGCTCACCCCGAGGAGGTTCTTGTGTTCCTTCCTCGCTATCGAGGACTTCTATGAAGAAGTTCCTGCTTCAAGCGTTGTTTATGGCAAAAACAGGCCAGCTCGAAAATGCACAAATATCACAAGCGACCGCATACGTTAAAGATAGCCTCAAGTTCTTGCTTAATTATTTCCAAGCCGACCTCTAAAATGCTTATTCAGTGAAAACGATGAGCGTAAACCTCATTAGCCTCGTGAATCTTGTTGTTTTTTATTATTCAAAACCAAAAAAAATTCGTTCAATAAAATGCCAGTAGAAGGCACCAGAAAGGTACAAGGTAAAGCCCGAGCAAGAGGAAAGAGCATAAAGAAAAAAATCTTCCAGTTCTTCGCTTTTCTTCAATTGTGCAACGTTCAAGCTTCATTATCGTGCACCCCTTGACGACTGTAGGTACAATTTTTCCAAAAAACTGCGGGCTGCTCTCAACTGTTGTGCACGAAAGATGATCACATGGGAACGCGGGCGAAAAATTATAAGATATACCGACGAAGCTCTTGGGAGTATTCGCTCATGTGTTTCAACACGCCTTTCTTTCTTTTTTTTCAAGATTGGTTTGCCGCCTTGTGCATGCCACTTCCCTCGCCAATTTTGTTTCATCGCGCTGTCGGAACTTTGGTAGAAGCGCACTAATTCGGTATGCTTCATCATATGCGTCATGTACCTTAAAAAGTATTATGCACGTAGGCTGTGTTATAAAACACCTCGATTCTTGGGATGATCTGCCTAAGGAGTTTTTGTGGCCAATCGAATACCGCTCTCAATGAATCCTTTTGTGATATTGTAATCAAGTGACGACCAAAAACCATTCTTCCGTGAGAACTCCGAGGTCGAATCCGACAACTCAGCAGGAGCTTAAATTTTCATTGATAAACATAACCAAACTTATCCTAACTGCATTTCTAACTTTACAAAACAAATGGAGTGGACACTTAGGCTCCGCCTTAAGGGCATGACGCGATAGCTTAATCAGCTTGTGCCCGTATATACTGAACTGGTCATTCTCTACTTAACATTCATAGATCTCTGGAAGTATTCATACCACTCCTGGCGCAGTCATGTAGCGATCAAGCGAAGCGGCACTGCGCCGGGATGGCAGGTGCTGCCACCAGTGGGCCTTGTGGGACCGAGGTTGCTCGTCCCGAGCAGCCAATTGTTAACTTAAATGCCACCTGCCATTGTGGGAAGTTCGCTCACAACCCGGTGGTTAGGTTGTCATGATGCTGCAATGTCATGTGGTCTAGGTGGCCTGTCAGCCTCCTAGGTGACTTCTCTGGGCATTTATCGTTGATTTTTCGTTGACGGTCAACGACGCCGACAATTTTTTGTGGCACGAGCTGCTTAACGCTCTATTGCGTTAACATTGTTGATTGAAGGAATCAGGAAAAAAAAGAATAAATTGCTTGACAGTGACTTTTATGGCCCGCTTTTAGATCCCTTCTACTGCGTCTTAAGCCATTTCCAGGTACTAGGACACCATCAATGGAAAAATGCAGATGGTGGAAAAAGAAGGCCATCGGTTCAAGGCTGGGAGTGTCCCCTCTGAATGCGCTGAGAGAATCGCTAAACTCGCTTTTGGATGGGCTCCATATTGTCACGATGCAGACGCGTGACCGCTCTTCGTAGGACGTGAAGCACATCGCTAGCGAGCGGCTGCGATATCAAAAAAAAGCAGACTCAACCTCTCCTACGACACGCCCAGTTTAGAGGACTGGCGAGGAATTCAAGATCAGGCCGGCTCGAAGCGAAGGTGTTGCGAGGCGCAGAGATATGGGCTATCAGCTGCTGATCGCCTTGAATTCGCGAGAGCGGAGAAGCGTCGCGCTGGAGAAATCTGACTAGAAAGCGAAAACAATCCTTCTTGTTCTTAGACTTCCAAGAAGGACATGAGGGCGGACTAATTTTCAATGCGGCACGTGAGAGTGGTACATGTCGTCACTTTCAAGGCTATGTATTTATACCTTTTACTTGCAATTGGAAGAACCCCAGGAAGATGGACTGATCGCGAAATGCGCGGTATTATATCATAGTCTCACCTCAATAACTCTGCACTAGCGTTAAGCCATAGTTGTCTTGGCTCGTGAACTCAGCTCATTAAGGGGAAAGGTGTCGACACCTAAACTCGATTGACATAAACGCTACGGTGATATCAAAGCAGGATTGCGTGAGTAGAGGACGTAATCTCCGCGTTTGACTTGTACCAAGACCACCTTGCAGATAATCAGAAGCGAAATCTCCTATTCCAGACAATTTATGAACCTCGGCATGTCCTCTGCTTCGCCCTTTATTCATTTAGAAATGCCTCTTTTCCTTAATTAATTGTATGTCGTCAGATTCAAGTTTTGAAGTTAGGTTGGGTTTTTGCAACATTCCGCGACCAACTGCTGCGGGTCTTATATTCGTCGTCTTTGCCTGTTGGCATCTTTAGAGCCATGGTTTTAATTTTCACGTTGGACTCGAACAATTTAGCGCCCATGAGAATTTGGAAAGGCAGCCAAATTAGCTTGGCGCATACACGATAGTACTGACCGCAAGTGAAGCGTTGGTGCACTGTACAGTTTACAGAAAATTATAAAAAATTCTGAAAGCTTGCCAGGCATGAGAATGTCACGACTAACCAGCGGTCGGCGGATATGCCTACACAGACACCTTCTTAACTTCCTGAAGTCGGTCTTTTATAGGCAGATGTTGAATCGATCGCATCACGGTTGTGCATTCTATGCTGCAACAATACCAAAATTTCATGCTAACCCCATTTAACTGAGGAACATTCACTGAATCAAGAAACATTCAACACTCTGCATTACGAACGTTTCATCTACGGTGGTCCTATTCCAAACAGCAACTCTTGCCTTTCTTTGGGGGCGAGGTGTCATTTTTTATACAAAGCGAAAACATTGGGCCTGCGGAACTGAACGCATCTTTTTTTTTCCCGCAGTAGTGCAATGAGACCTGCCAGCCGAAAAGGTCGCTTCTAAATGCAAGTGTGGCCATTCCTTCTTTCCTAGATGAACTCCCCGGAAAGAAAATTCCTAGTATAAAAGCACATATATTTCAGAGGTTTCTCAGAAAATTTGAAAACTTTAACTGAGCTCAGATTTGAAAATTCGCTGAACTCAGGTGTTGAGATGATCATCGGTTGGTTAGCGCCTCAGGAAGATAAAGCAGGTTACAGAGCACCATGCGTAAAAGTGCTAAGTGGTCCCAAGGGTGAATGGCGAAAAAATGACCCAATTGGTATAAGAACCTGAGGGGAGCCAAAAGGGCTGCGGATTGTGTTAGAGATTAAGATTATTTTGCGATCTTTCCGGGTGGACAAATTTGACCGGAGGCCCTGAAACCTGCCGAATAAAAAGAACAACACTGCTTCTTCAAAGTATAGAGCACTGAAACACATATTTACAATGCAGAAGAAACAAGACCTTTCAAGTTAGCGCGGGCCGACTAAAAGTGCAAACAACAAAATCTTATAAAAACTATTTCGCTCTAAAGAGCTACGTTATTTGACAGAAAATGCTTCGCGAAGGGACGTGGACATGAGGGAACACACGAGACGGAATGGGCGCTTTCCTGTCCAGTCTATTGTGTTCCCTCATGTCTACGTTCTTTCGCGTTGAGTTTTCTGTCAATTAGTGATGCCCCAATTGGCCCACACTAAGTCCAGATTTAAAGAGGCACGATCTATACAATGCGTTATGTGGACTAGTTTCTAGAAAAAAAGCCTGCCAACTTGACGTGTTAGTGCAGCTCTTGTCTCACAATTCGACCCCTGAAGCGAAAATTTTGCCCAACAATTCTGGTCCAAATCATTTTCCATCGGGAAGCCGATTATGATCAATATTTTTTCATATAATGAAAGGTTTCACTACCACAATAAATATACCCCGAGATCACTTGAGATAAGTCTTGTACTTATTTGTTCTCAACGTTTTAGCTATCGTAAAGAGAGTCCCCGTTGGGTTTACTTTGACAGTAATAACAATTGACGGGGTCGATGGGAAGCACTTAAAGATTTTGCACATCAGAAGAATGAACAATTACCTTCGGTATTTCAGCAAAAATGTCTTGCAATTGTCTAATTTTCACAATTTTTGTCTGAGAATGTTTGACATGTGACCATTGGTGTTTCAAAATGCGGATGTTGTAGTTGTAAACGGGAAGATGGCTATGCAGCCGAGGTGCATTGTCATCGCTCAGCGCGAGACCCTGCTCGGAATAGATGAGCTTGGTCTGCATTTACCGTTGCTTCCGTCTTCTCGTAGCAAACCGTCGTCTCACGTTGGGCGCATGTGCAGGGCGGCATCAACATCCAGCCCTGAAACTCCGCGGGCGAACATAGCGCAGCATATGCGAGAGGACACTATGCACCAAGATGCGCAGGTGGACCCGGCGGTCACCTTTACGAGCTGCCTTCGCCAGCAGGACTCGGCAATCTTCAGCATGACAGCTCAGAAGAACGTTCAGTACTACCTCACGTTCTGTGAGCGTGTTAGTGGCTATGATAAGTTGGGATGACAATGTGCAGCTAACCTTATCTGTTACGTGACCGGCATGAGTAACCTGTCGTAACGTAACCACGATGCGGATCTGAGCACGGACCGCTTTTAAGACTGAGACAAGCGTGGAAGCATTCTTCAGTCTTACTGCAGTAAAAAAGCAGTATGCCGAACAATGCTTGTGCGCACAGTCACAGCACGCCGGCGAGAAGTTAACCAGGTATACATAGGTTGCGTTAGACTTTCAGAAAAACGGGAGGGACTCGCTGATGTGCGAACAGGATTTAAAAAAAAACATTTTGAAGCGTGTCAGTGATGATGCATTTACGATGTTGCTAGCGCGTGGCCTACGGATATTAATATTCGGCGAAATCTACAAAGAGAAGCGCAAGTAGACGGTCTTAACACGCCAACAACATACAAAAGTTGAGGCGTTTGGTGGCCTGCCGGCTACCTGGAGACTTCAAATCAAAGAATTTGTTCGCGAAGAACTTGCGTATCAAAGAAGTTCGCAAAGAAGTTACGCATGCCAAAATAGGGATATACGTTGACGATATCTTGTTTAACAAGTTTGCCGAGGCTTTTGAAGCTTCCATTAGCGCGCGCTTGTCGATTCTATGCTGATAGTCGCCAATTCTGTCGCTTCACCCTGGCCGCCGAGCTACACGGAACCTCAGGGGCCTGCGCTAGAACCGGCGCCTTTCACAGAACCGCCTCCACATTATGGCAGTGTCTGGCAAACGATTCAAATCGCCCATTCTGCTACTTATGTGAGTTGCCTCAGCATCTCGCGAGGTATGATCATCGTCTCATTAAACGCCTCCGATACCCTGCATACGGCTCAAGGCCTCTCCAGTCCGTACTAGGCGACTGGGGATCCGCCACTAAGTCGCGATTTTCGCCTCAACAATCTACCTTCTCCAGCCCCTGTTAGCCTTCATTGTTTCCCTGTCCAAATCAGCAGTGCGAAGTCGTCCCAGTCATGTTCTGGAGGAGAACTCAGTGCTGCAATTCCTGAGGCGTAAACTGCGCCCTTGCGAGATGTAGAGGGCCTCATTCATATTCTTCTAACATAAAAAAAAATTTCCAAAGGAAGCTTTTACGATGATGTCAGTGGACACATGATGCTGCCAGTCCTCTCATGGATCCATAACTTTGTAACTTTTTAATGAAAATGAAAATGTCACGAACTATACTTTTGTTGCGACCACCAAGTGCGCACCACATCAAGGCGTTAGCAGTACGTATTCATCGAGTCGGCAAGAAGGCATCCGCTATGCGATGGTGTTCACCTTCTGCCATAATGCTCTCAAGGGATTATCTTGGTCTGGCAGTTCCTACTGTTCTATGGCATGATAACTTGAGCTATTGCTAAAATTGCGTTCTCTGCGCTGCCTTATTTCCAATGAACGGTTACCATTCAGATTCCTTCGTTAAAGCTCTAATCGCCGACAGCACCCTTTTTTAGAGCGATATTTCTTGCACCGGGGCACAAAAAGGGGTTTGTGCTGATGGTTTAAAGAAAAGGACAAAAATAGCAATTAAAAAGGTTGCCCGATGTAATGAAGTCGAAGAGGTAATGATAATATCTGCATATCTTCTTCCAAGCTCTCCAGTCATTGTGGCCATGTTCTCAATTTGATGTGCAATTCAAATGCCTTCTTCGCAGCGAATCATACTGTAGTGCACCCCACGGTTCTTTTTTTTTTACTTTTTGGCGTCTTTCTTACATCCGCTGGCGACACCGATTTATTAGTCTTCAATCCACTATCAAGCGGTCCTGCTTTAACCTGTCGTGGTGGCTTAGTGGTCTGGGCGCTCGGCTACTGATCCGGAGTACCCGGGTCCGAACCCGACCGCGGCGGCTGCGTTTCGATGGAGGCGAAACGCAAATGCGCCCGTGTGCTGTGCGATGTCAGTGCACGTTTAAGAACCCCAGGAGGTCGAAATTATGCCAGAGCCCTCTACTGCGGCGCCTCTTTCTTCCTTTCTTCTCTAATTCCCTCCTTTATCCCTTCGCTTAATGGCGCGGTTCATGTGTTCGCCGATATGTGAGACATATACTGCGCCATTTCCTTTCCCCAACAATCAATTCTAAATTTTTTTCCTGCTTTGTGTCGCAGAGAATGCCTTCGCATCGTCCAGCTCACTGATTTTATTCTCAACTGCGACGGCATAGACGGTTTGCCACTCCCCCCCCACCACGGATGCACTCAGCCCACCTGGTCCTGCGATCGCCCCAAAGTCTACACACGTTTTGCTTCTCTCCATACGCTCGACTTCACGGTGTGCTTCATCTGTTTCGCTTCACCTTGTATTCTCACCGGTCCGCTTTCAGCCGCGCGCACAGTGTTTCCAAACAATGTGACACTGGTGCTCATGCAGCAGAGCAGCGGTGTCGACACCTTGTGTCCGCCGCTGTGGAAAAAGTTTTTGAAAGATTCACAAAATGCTGCAGAGTGGCTTGACTCATACCTCCAAAAGCCCACTGGCCTTCATTCGGATCTGGGTGGGTTAGAGCCGCCTTAATGTCACGCAAAATGATGTATACCCTATACTTCGCACTAATCATGCTCTGCACTGCCTATACAAGACTGAACAGTGCTGGATGTTTGCTTTGGGCAGTGTTATGGTCGATGTTGCATGCACGGGTAGAGAACAGGAACGAGGTGACCGGAGATGGAGTGGCGAGAGCCAGAAGATGCTGAAGAAGATTGTACAGCTTAGTTTACAGATTTACGGTAGTCAGGTTTCGCACGTGAGAAAAGAAGGGAAGTCAGCATGTTCCGCACACCAGTTCAGCTGCTTATACATAGTGCGGTATGTTGAGGCAATTATCTGGAGAAATGAGGTTTATTATGGACGGTAAAATCGGTGGGTTATTTGTGGAATCCTGCGGAACCGCCCACATCTATAGACGTGACCTCGGCACTCTCGCTTTTGGTGGCTACAAGCATGATGCCAAAGTGACGCAGCACTTTCGTGTTCCTCTACCAGGTCAAGGAGACATCTCCGAAACCGGACATTGATCAGGATTATCTTGGAATTCTATTTTTAGGAAGGCCGCCTCCTCCGAGGAGATTGTCCTGTTTTGTGGGCAGGTACCCGAAAAAGCCGGCTTACTTTCACTGCCATCTCCTCTCTCAATACAAAGAAGATGGAGCCTTTGTTTTCCCACGACGCCGTCCGGTTGGCTTAGCAGCGAGCCATTGCGGGAGAACCTCCGAATTGACTCTGAATTGAATAAAGTTGATGACTTAATGGAATATGCCAGCCTAATCAAGTTTTGTTTAATGGTGCAGGTCACCTAAATATTAACGTTTTTTAGATAATAATGATGCGCATGAACTTAGAAATATAATTCAAGCTTCTGGCTTCACAAACCTGATCACCTCGCCAACCCGTATTACAGTTTCAAGCTGCTCTCGCCTTGAGCTTCTAATTACCACAAACACATGCATTGTTACCAGTGCTGGCACTGTTACAAGTGACATCAGTGACCACTGTCCGGCTTTTATGACCTATGTCAAGAACACAAACTTAAGCCAAAAACTCGAACAATCATTCAGTTTTCAGCATATCTCGAAAAACTCGCTCGAGTCTTTTATAAAGAGTATCAGTATGCGTGACTGAAGCCCTGTGTTTAAGGAAACTAAAGCTGATGAAGCATACTCCACATTCATAGAAATATTTACGAGAGAGTATACAGCACATTTCCTATCCAGAACACTAAAACGTTCTAAAACACGAAGAAAACTTTGGTAACACGCGGCCACCTATAACAAATCAAAGAGAAAAACCGTCTGTACTTACAGTTTCTTCGCGCACGGAGGGAAAAAACCTTAAAGAATTTTTGACCTTTAGAAAAAATCTAAATACTACGCTTAGACGGGCAAAGAAAGCTTATTACGAGCATCTTTTTTCTGACATAGGCAGATATTATAGCCAGATATTATTTGGAAAACAATAAATAATGTACTTAGCAGAGGTAAAGGTGGTTCGTCCCCAGAAATTTAACAGTTAACGGCGCTGAACTAAATCGTAAAGCTTTTGCTGATCATTTTCACCACCACTTTACCAATGTCTCAAATCATAGCAACTACAGCTTAAAATTCTTGCCCGAAATGAGCAACAGTACCCCTGAAACCCCCTTTCTTCATCCGACGGACCAAAATGAAGTACACAATTCATTTCTATACTTAAAAACCAGCAAAGCCCTTGATTGCGACAACATACAAATAAAGGCAATAAAGTACGCGATTGAATGTTTGAGCCCAGTACTGTGATGTATATTTAACCTAGCAATAAAATCGGCTACCTTTCCTGAGGGCATGAAGCGAGCAAGACTCGATTTAATCTTTAAAGGGGGAAACAGAAATGAAACAACTAGCTATCGACCAATTTCTATATTACCTGTTTTCTCGAAAAGACTAGAAAAGATCATTTACTTACGCCAAATAAATTTCATAGATAAAATTAGGGCTCGGACCGATTGTCAGTTTGGATTCACAAAAGGTAAATCTACGGAAACGTCGCTGCTTACAATAAAAGAAAAAAATATTACAGAGAATTGAAAAGGGAACATATACGCTCGGTATTTTCGTTGATTTCAGCAAAGCTTTTGACTGTCTAGACCATAACATATTTCTTTGAAATCTCATTTCATATGGCATCCGCGGAAAATCTCATGCCTTCCTTAACTGGTATCTCAGTAATAGAAGACAGTGTGTCTGTATTAACAGCCAACAGTCGTCCTTAATTCCAATATTTTGTGGTGTACCACAGGGGAGTGTATTAGGCTCGCTTCTGTTTAACTTTTACATGAATGACATAGTTCATATTGACAACAGTGTTCAGTTCATTTGATATGCTGATGACAGTACAGTGCTTACTTCTGGTAATGATCCCAACGGCCTTGCGTTACATTGTAATTGTGTACTTGAAAAATTGTTCGTCTGATTCCAATTAAATCACATAAAAATTAGCACCCAGGAAACGAAAGCTATTTTATTTCGAGCCAGAAATAAGAAATTAATTCTAGAAAATTCTCTAATGATTCAAGATAAAAATAGTGAACTTGTCGAAACTCACAAAATTCTCGGTGTCTATTTTTCTTGCTATTTGCTTTGGGACACTAACGTCAACTATGTTGCAAAAAAAAAAACTCTCTCAGTGACTAGAGCTATGTCTCGACGTCGTACATTTATGCCGCAAACAACCAAACTTCAGTTATATAACGCATTATTTGCCCCGCACATGAGCTACTGCAGTTTGGTGTGGGCAAGCACCACAAGAGCAAATACTCAAAAGATAATAGTTCTGTAAAAAGGTACATTTGCTACAAAGCTAATATTGCTCGTCAGTCTACGACAATACATCTCTTTGCAAAAACAATATTATTGGTTATGACCATCACTATAAATACCAGCAATTGAAACTTGACGTTACTAAATATATTTCATTTTCTAAAGCAAGATCGACGTGTCACAAACATTTTAATACACATAACGAGTACCCTTTTCATACTGACTGCTTCAAATAATCATTTTTTACGTTTGACACTAGTGAATGGAACAGTCTAAACCCTTCAATAACTAGCAGCTCATCGTTAGGAAAGTTCAGCGCTGCTATCGAGAGCTCGGTACTTAATTAGCAAAAATTTGTGTGTGTGTGTGTGTTTTCTGTGTGCCTTTTTAATGTTAACTTTGTTCAGGTATACACAGACTACCAGTATTGTTTTCGAAACTATTGGGATGTAACTTCTGTCATGACGCCTATTGTGACATTAATTTGCCTTGTTTCAATATGGGTTATGGTACAGTTCGTTGTATTGTTATTCTGCGTTGTTGTATTTTTGGTTGTATTTCCATAGTTAATTCCAGTGCTTTTGCTTTACCCTTACTATTGTATATTTTACGATCTTCACCAAAATGATGCATTTTTGAACGGTTATTACTAACCCTATTTTGCCCTCCTGCAACGATCCCAAATGGGATTAGCAGTATGCATAAATAAATAAATAATCTTGTTACATGTTTTCTATTTTTCTCAGCATGACAGCCAGAGTTTCCTTCGTTCGATGGAATTCCTGCAACCTAAAGCTGCTCCTTCTTTCATCGAATTTCTGAATCCTGTTTAGTTCCATACTTTCGAACTCAGTACAAATTGCAATCTTTAAAACACAATCTGCCGGTCTTATTAAATAAACACAGACAGGTAGCCTTCAAATCCTCAAACGAACTAAGAGTACACTTTTCTCAGTTGTAACTCGGTCATTAATGTCGGCTGCCGCTTTGTAAACGGCTCTAAAGCCAAGTAAAGTTGTAGGCAGCAACTTTTAGCCCTGGAGACCGTCCAGTATTCTAGTAAATAAAGCATTGAATTGAACTGACTTGCTGAAGAGGTGCGGCTAGGCCTGGGTCTTCCCGCAAAGGATAATGGATCCTTTTACCTGTCGGCGCCATTGCCCTAGCAACGCCGGGAATCGACGCAGCAACGATGGCCTTTTCCTGACTCATGCGTCAGTTCACAAGAGAGTCCGCTCGCTATTCGACTCCGACTGGACGTCCGGCCCCGATGATATCTTGTACGCCACCAAGAAGACGCCGCGAATGCCTTGGCAGCCACTGGAAAACATTCGACCACCTCTGATTACTACATAGTGAAAAAGCTTGCGGATTTTAGAGACGAATTGTTATGCAATCATCGGCGTAGTGAAGCTTGCGTTTCATGGAAGGCTACTTTGGAATTAAACCAACCATGAACCAAGCGTATAGGGTTTCCTGGCTGATGAACTAAACGACAGCCAGAAGGGCAGCCAGTTCCGCACCCGTTGAAGTGTGGTCGTTGCTTTCACCGCGATCAAGAAGCACTTTGTAGGGATGGTAAAGCACCCTGCAGAAATGGTTGAGTGAACTGAGCTCTGAGTGACTGCAGATATAATGAAAAGCTCTAACAAGGCCTGCTTTGGAGTCTTTGATGACACCTCGCCTTCATTTCTAGTGCTGGATGTGAAAAGGTACCCTGAGATGCGATGCAGACTCTGTAAGTAGAAGGCTGTCTCCAGGTTGGGGTTAACTGCAAGGTTTGAAAAGTAAGGATGACCATTAATGATTTTGGCGAAAGTACTGTGGAGCCCAACCACACTAACAGTTGCCAGTTGGTGACAGGAGACTCAAGTGAGTTGTCCAATATATGTTCTCACGGTGTGAACAGCCACGAACGGAATAATGGGACGTCCCTGGGTGATGGTACAGTTTCCGCTGTAGTTGTTTTCGCCAGGCCAAGCTGCTACCTGCTGAGAGCTTGCATTTACACACGCTGTGAAAAGCCTGATTATTTGTATTTCGAATGTTTCCGTACATTCCAAGGCTGTACTGCAGGACGGTACAGAAAATAAATTGTACATTTGTAACATGAATGCCGCTGACCCTTCCTATGACATTCATCCGAAGAAGGATGCAACGTGGAAAATCGCAGTAGGTCTGCTCTTAATGTACAAGAAATGGGAACTCCACGTGAGATTTCTAGCAACGGTAACTTCGCGAAAGTGATGGCTGATTCTGTATAGGATCAATTTACCATTGATACGTATGGAGGATGATGACCTTGTTTTTCGTGCGCTGCAGAGCTTTTCTTGGCTGAAATTTATAGGCCCTTCAGACAAACGTAAGATGTTAGCATTGAAGCCACCTTTTGAAATCTCGCACCACGCATCGCACTTGATGCCCAAATCCATATATCGTCAGTTTAACTCGAGAGCTGCGATGATGTGTCACTAAGCCGACGACGCCGACGAAGACAAGGTAGAAGGTAGCTTAGTTAAGCATTCCACCCTGTGAGACATCGCGCGAATTGCAATGAGGTGTTGGCTCATTGTCAGCGTGGAAGGAAAGCGACCTTTAAGATAAATAATGGTGTGTCCAGCGGTACATGCGACCACCTATTTCATCACCTTCACAGGAGCTCAAAATGGCTTGGCGTGTTAGGTTGCAGCATCCGCCTATGACGTCCAGAAAGAACCCCATGAGCAATGCTTCATAACTTCTTTGTTTTGAGCAGAAGTTAACAAGTCAATGACATACTCGATAGGTTATACGCCCTGTAAGATTAATGAAAAACGTTTATTGCTTTGAGCGAAGGCTTCTGTGGCGATTGGGTGGAGCTCCTAGTCCAGGGCCTCTATGGAGACTGCAGCAGCTCTTGCCCGGTCCACCAGGCGTCGATGGTCCTCCAGGTTTGAGTTAGACAAAGCCTTCTCTCAAACCTCCTGTGATAAGATTTTCGTGTTGAGGATTACATTGTTTTTTTGGATCTCACAAGATCTATGACGCAGTGTAGCCGCCTCCCCTCAGAGGGGCAAGGCAGCCCTATAGGCTCTGTGAACTCGACATAAATTTTTGGTTGTATTCAGGAAAGTTACAGGCAACACTGCTTGCGTGTATGCAACACTTGTTCCAAGACTTCGCCGACGCAGCTTGTAAGCTCAGTTGAGCGGTATGATGTGAGGTCGACTGCTGATAATTGAGCTTTACGAGTTCAGCGTTACTCGTGCACATGCATACATTAGGGTCGGTACCCTCACTCTGGGAGCCGTTGTAATAATCCAAAGGCCTGCTCACCTAGTGCCTCATAATTAATCTCATTTTCACCGCCTACCACCAGCACACAAACTTCCTGAGATTTAGCCGCGCCCCGGGCGATATGCCCGCCTTGTCAGTCACTTCCAGCCACAAGAACCGGTACTCTCTCTGAAGTCTCTACTACGCAATTGACTACAGTTTTCAAGTCTCTACTACGCAATTCGCTACACGTTTCCCCCTGCTCTTTCTTCTTTAAAGCCTTCGTCCTCCCCTTCCCGTTCACTGAGTCGTAACCTACCGCCGCGACACATCAGTGTAGAATTGTTTCTCAAGCTTACCAGCACATAAACGGTGGCCGCCAGATCGTACGGTTGCATGATGCAGGAAGTATCTCAGTGGTACCAGAGTGCACCGGTATTCATGTCCAGCTCTCTTATTTGTATGTGAATATTACCCATTTGACCGGGTTTGTTCAAGAAGCTTATTGCGAAGTATTATGCCCGCTATCACTTACTGTAGTGCAGGACTCCTCCTGTCGACATCCCTCAACCATTCACGCCATCTTTATATCTCGGCCACCGGGCCATAAGATTATTCCTGTCCAGCGCATTACGTCGTACTACTACCCGATTGCCTTCCCCCTGATTCGCCAGCATGGCAGAGTAGATAGAGTACAGAGTACTGAGTAGACATGCGGAAACAAGTGTTCATTCTTCACTTCTTTCTGACATCTGCATGTGCACGCAACCGCGTTTCTCGCTCTTCATCTTCATACCCTCTACTCGGCCACAGCTGATGCGACGCTCCCCTCCCATTAACTACAGCTGGAGCGACGCTCCTCTAATCTTACCCGAACTTCCTCCCATTTGCTGCAGCATGCGCGACGCTCCACCGAACTAACCCAACACGATCTTAACCAAGTTACTCAGAGGCTTCACTCAAGATTCTTGATTGTGACCGTGTTGTCCTTTCGCATTAAAAGATGTGGGATCGACCTAGCAGCATTGCAGTCACTCAGCTTGAGTCCTTGCTGCGAATGGCTGACCTTGAACTGCTTTCCCTGCTGCTCCTTTTTACTAGCCTTCTCTCAATACGCTCCAAACTTACACTCACAATTTTTTTTTTTGAGAGTGGCAATCGGAACAGCTTCCACTCGATCAGTGCTAACGTAAAATTTTGGTGATATTGTACAGGCTTGGTTTTTCCTGTTCGAATAAAATATTGCCATGCAATTTTTTCAGAATTTTCTTTTTAGTATATTCAGAGTTTGCTTTTAAGAGAATTTGGCCCCTGTCGGCTGAAAGATGAGATGTACGCGTTGAAAAAAGTTTCTGGATTGGGTAAAAGGTGGAATTCATTGTATGTAAAATGCTTTAAGCTATCTAGACAGGCAATTGATGAAAACCTTGCAAGGGCAAAAAAATCTTATTCTTTAGAGACGTTAGGAATTGCACTGATTTCACTATTAAACTACACTTCAATATTTTCGTCGTGACGGAAAAGCCTTCAAAAATTTGGCACCCAATGATCAGGTTTTTAGACTTGGCGATTACGAGCCGTGTGATGTTTCTCTACAAAGCTTACTAAAGATTTTGATGTCGTTATGTGTTTACTTAGCCAATTCCTTTTGGCCGCTTGATGATACAGTGACTAAGATGTGTAAAGGAAAAGAGAAGCTTATGTCCGACCTCCAGCCAATGTTCAATGAGGCCTTACCTTTATTTTTCTGAGGTGAGCTCTTTGACTAATATGGCGAACATTCTTGGAGTAAATATTGTTTTCTTTAACTGTGCCGTTCAAGGCTGCTTGAGTAGAATCCCTTCTATGGGACGAAGAAAATGTTGCTTTGTGGTACGTCGCTCATTTATGGCTTTGGGTAATTGCATCCCTCAGTACATCTTCTAATAATAAAACGCAATACATTCCACTGCCAGACTGCAGCGTTTTTTTTTATCACATTTAAGTGTACCACAGTCTATAATGAGTCTAATATCAGAAGCTGGTACAAGTATAATATGCTAATGAATGCTGTTTTTTTAAAGTAAATTCGCGACAATTTCTGTCTAAAGCATACGGGTCAGTCTGAATCCATTCACCAAAGTGCGCCCTGATTCTTGGAAAAGACCGTTATAAAACAACGGAGTACATCACTCTGCAACCGCCTTACACCAAAAAATTATCTCCTTTCCTTCAACTCACTAAGGCATTTCCTCCTATATTAGAGGGCCAATACAAACGTCGCCAAACGCGACCACAACAGCCCAGAGAAGTCATTTTGTCGAAAGGTTACTCAGAGTACCTGTACTACAGCGATCAACAGCTTACGCGGCGTCAGTGTGCGCAAAAAAAATTTACTTCATCATATATAGTCACGTAATCCACTGGCCTCAAATGTGTCAAGATATGAGAAGGCTTGCATGCTCTATCGGATGGTAAAAATACCACGCCACTGGGTGGTGAGAGAAAACTACAATACACATTTTCCGAGAACACGTGTTTCGTAATATTTAGATCGCGATAGGGCAGACCTCCTCCCTCATTTTTTTTTGAAGTTTGTGCTTTAAGAAGCACTTTTCTCGATATCTTTTACAGCGAACTGCCATACATGAGATTATGACAGCGTTTATACATAGCGTTTTTAGACCTTCAGCGTAGCATGGATAAAAGGATAAGACGAGGATGAAAGAAAAGATGAAAAGGAAAGGTGATCACTTGAAACAAGAATTATTTCAAATATGGACTGACAACAAAATGACGCAGAAAGGGCAGCAGCGCATCTACAAAATAGAAAAGATAAAACAAGAATTACAGCCTGCAATCGCGTAGCTGACTCTCTCAAGAGTTTTTAAAACAGCCTAAATTATGTCTTCGCGCTTGAAGTTTGAAATTTTATGTTTATTTACTTTATTTACAAGAAGGAAGGTGGCTAGGGCAAAAAGTTGCGCCAGTAGCTAGCAGCTTAACGACGGCCTAGTTCATAAAATTGGCTGTCATCTGCGGGCATCAGTTACAATAGAATGTGTATATACAATACAAGAAAACAAATAAATAATAAAAGCTCTTGAATCAAAGAGAAAAAATTAGAAACATCGCGAAAAGACGCCACGCAAAGGAGTACGGTTACATGCAAAAAAAAAGCTAGATGCGTTTTTGTAATATTGGTTTGAACTTAACAATTCGCAAGCCAGCGCGGTGGCTCCATGGTTATGGCGCTCGGCTGCTGACCCGAAAGACGCGGGTTTGGTCCCGACCGCGGCGTTCGAATTTCGATGGAGGCGAAACTCTAGAGGCCCGTGTGCTGTGAGATGTCAGTGCACGTTAAAGAACTCCAGGTGGGCGAAATTTCTTGAGCCCTTCACTGCGGCGTCCCTCATAGCCTGTCTCTTTGGGACGTTAAACCCCCCCGAACCAATCCTTAACATTAAACAAAATATACAACATGAACAAGTTAGCAAGCTGCAATAGACAAGAAATAAAACAGGGGTTTAAAAAAAACTGACATAGGGAGTGTTTACAAAATGGACCATGTGTTGAATTTA
This sequence comes from Amblyomma americanum, assembly GCA_030143305.2. Lineage (NCBI taxonomy): Eukaryota > Metazoa > Arthropoda > Arachnida > Ixodida > Ixodidae > Amblyomma > Amblyomma americanum. Next base: position 42,805 of record JARKHS020026085.1, on the reverse strand, counting down.
GCTTCAAATGAAAATTCTTCATACATGCGCCTTTCTGCTCTAACCTGTTTAGTAACAATCGTAATGTGTATTGAGCGATCCAAGGCCATAGCTTTTACGTAGGGTATGTACATGCCCTGTTTCAGATAAGCGCGTGTTATAAATTTTTCTATTTTTTACAGAACCAGCGAGCTGAAATAAACTGTTAGGACATTTACGGGCAACTTGGTGGGAAATAAAAAAAAAGGTAAAATGTATGAAGGCTGCCTACTCGAACAATGCGAAGTCGTGTTAAGCTGTGGCTGCACTTGAGTGGATGCCAATGAGTAATTACTCCCTTATTACAAATCTACTCTACTTTTGCGGATTCCTCTAAACATTGACCAAATATGAAGTGTGTATTGCTAAAATAAGGAGCTCGAGCAATTACTTTAATGGTCCTTTTTTGTCCGATAAGAAGCATATAAAGGTTGTCCGCTGTGGTGGAGTGCCAAACAAGATGACAATAGAGAACAAGGGATTGAACTAAACCTTTATATATCACAAACTTCACCTGTTGAGGAAAGATTGAGCGATGTTTACGAAATATTCCCACTGCTTCCCTACATTTACGTTGAATATATAGGACATGCTCATTTCAAGACAGGCTCTCTAAAAAGATTACTCCCTGTAGTTTAAAGCTATTAACTACCTCCATTACTTCATCAGATATATGAATATTGAAAGCGTGGGAACGGGTGTATTTTTGCAAAAGAAAAGCATACATTTAGTTTCGGTTGTGCTTATTTTGAGTCTGTTCATACTATTCCACCTGTGAAGCGGTGATAGCATACGATTGGTTGTTATTTCAATTTCATTAGGTCATCTAGCCTAAAAAAAAAACAGTGTAATCTGATCTGCACATGCAACTATTTGACCTTCAGATGCGCAGTGGTGAATATCATTCACAAATAAAAGAAACAACCAGCGGCCTAATACGCTACCTTGAGGTACCCCTGTATTAACTGATTTTAGACAGGAAGATGAGTCATAGATTTTCACAAATTGCTTGCGGCTTGCTAGCTATGTCTTATTAAATAAGGGGAATGCCACGTATTCCATAACACTCTAGCTTGTGCAAAAGAATGGTGTGATCTACTAAGTCGGAAGCCTTAGAAAAATCAGCATATACAGCTAGTGTAAAAAGTTTCTTTTACATATTATTGATTATTTTCTTCTTTTGCGAGAGCAGTGCTGTCTCTGTCGATCTTTTTTTTTTCGAAACCAGTTTTGGCCCTATGTCATCCAATGAAAACGTTCGAGATAGGAAGACAACTTATAGTGCAGCATTTTCTTCAAGATTATTGTTTACTTTTGCGAGAGCAGTGCTGTCTCTGTCGATCTTTTTTTTTCGAAACCCGTTTTGGCACTATGTCATCCAATGAAAACGTTCTAGATAGGAAGACAACTTATAGTGAAGCATTTTCTTCAAGACCTTTGGAAAGTTAGATGATATCGATATAAGTGTTAAGTTACCAAACGCTTGCTTGACACCGTCCGTAAATATGAGCACAACTATGGAAATCTGCGTAAGGCTAGCAAAGACGCCGATGGCTTATGACAGGTTAAAAATGAACGCAACTGGCGTGGCCAAGAATTCGATAAGAAACTTCATTGGTTTAATGTTAACACCATCAACATCTTTTACATTGCTGTTTTTCATCTTCGAAAATGTTAAATTAATTACGACCCTATCTGCTGGTGCTACTAGAAAAGATTGATCATGCTTTTAGACGTAGGTAACAGAATTTTGCGTACTGATTGCAGGATTCGTGTTTGCAACATTTTTTAGGTAATAATTGAATGCATTCTCCAGTGACATACCATGAAGCCGTCTATCTCCATGCGTAATTTCTTTTAGCTCATCTTTCATATCATACGGACGCAACATTTTTTATATTTTTCTACAGCGTATCCAGATGACACGTCAGCAAATGCTCATTTCATGTATCATCACACCTATTCACCTGCATCGTAAGGGGGCTCTATGGGGTGTCCTTGAGGTAGCTGCTCACATTCTCTGATCAGCTCACTCCCTTTGCTTCTCTAAGGCAAGCTTTGCAACCTGCCCAAATGCACGTGAAAGTAATTTAAATTAGGCGCGTTCTCTATGCGCACACTGCTATCAGCCACAATATTTACGACTTCATTTCAAGTTTAAAGCGCATGTAAAGCGGATGCGGACTTCTTTGACGGGATAAAGTGAGGCCAACATCCAAGGAAAAGGAGCAGCGCAAAAGCATGCAACCGCACAAGAAGAAAGGACAAGACACAAGCGCTGACTAACAACTGAATTTATTGAAGGAAGGCACGCCTTAAATAAGGTGAGCAACAGAGGTGAAAAGGAGGAGAGGGAAAAATCGAGAAAGATAACAGCAAGCCCATGCAAGCATCGAGACATGAAAAACTCAAACGTTGGCTTCTTCTAAAAAGTCTACCTCTGCTGCAAAAAGCGATAATGGGGGAGGGCTGAAGAAAGCGCCGCCATATCTCTTAATATAGTAAGCTTTCAGGCTAACACGCGAAGTCCTGTCGGCACTCTTACCTAGAATCCTAGTCTCAGCCAAACGAGCCGCGCATCCTCTGCACTTACGTGCGCAACCAAAAGTGCGTACTTATCTTTTGACTGACTTAAATTTCGGGCATGTTCCCCAAATTGTTCGTTGCTGCAACGGACGATTTCGCCTACATAAACCTTTCCACACGTCATGGGAATGGCATAAATCACGCCTGTTGAGCACTTGACAAACGGAGTGTCATGTCGTATCTGACATTCTTTTTTTTTTTGGAGCCGAAAATGCGTGGGCACAACTTTCCCAGCTTGTAGGGTGCCGAAAATACAACCGACGCACCATGCCTCTAGGCCATTTCCTTGATGCTGTGCGAAGTCTTGCGCAGGTATGGCACAACCACAGGCTTATCGGCCTTCCGACGGCCATCATCAATTCTTCTTCTTCCAGCCTTCAATTTCTGAAGCAGGTTTTCAGCAGCAGTAATCAAGACCGAAGGGGGAAACCCGCCAAAAAAGTCGGCAAATCTGATTCTGAAAGCTCGTTTGCATCTGATGCGTGCACGTTTTTTTTTTTTGAGACAGGATTTGATACAGTGCCGAATCATAAAATAAAAAAAAGTCTAGGTAAGAGCGCCGACAGGACTTCGCGTGTTAGCCTGGAAGCTTACTATGTTATGAGATATGGCGACACTTGCATCAGCACTCCCTCATTATCTCTTTTGGCAGCAGAGGTAGACTTTTTAGAAGCAGCCAACATTTTAGTCTTTCATGTCTTGATGCTTGCTTGGGCTTGCTGTTATCTTTCTCGATTGTTCGCTCTCCTCCTTTTCCCCTTTGTTGCTGGCCTTTATTTAAAAAGGGCCTTCCTTCAATAAATTCAGTTGTTAGTCAGCGCTTGTGTCTTGATCTTTCTTCTCGTGAGGTTGCATGCTTTTGCGCTGCTCCTTTTTCTTGGTTCAAAATCCGCCAACTAGCCCAAATAAATGTTTTACCGAACCCAACAGATAGCCAATGCGCACCTTGTTGCTTACAACACAAGCGCATTGAGAAGATGCGTCAGTGGCAGGGTGTCTAAACTTCCGCTTTTCTAAAAAACCTGAAACCACTGCGCACTGCTTTGTCTTTTACTCTTGTATGACGTTCGCTCGTGGACTTTGCAGAACACACAGCAATCAGATCGGTGACTTTCTCGACTGTTTTGTGATTTCGTGTGGTAATAGTAGCATAATGTTCCGTATGCAGAGCCTCCGGATGGCGAAATTACAGGCAGGGTCTCTTTGCGACATTTTTGGCGAAAATTCGACCGTCAGAAAGTTGCCTTAACTCAGGGCTTGCGTGTGCCTTCAAGACTCCTTATCCGCTTGCTTGCAGAGAAGTGATATATTAACGTGCAACCTGAAAAATGTCTCCAACTTATGCCAAAACATCAACAGGAAAAATTTTCTTTCAAATTAGCCGGAAAGGATGAGCTGGAGTCTTTGATCCACCATGGATAGGCGCCGGAACGTCTAGAAGCTGGCACTTTGTATTTGCGTTGGCTAATCTATTTCAGAAAATGTGTAATCATTTATAGCTATGCGTATGTTGCGGGGAAAGCTCAAAGAAATCGATTGCTAATTTCCATACGAGGGTAACACAGAAAAAAATTATAACGGTTAAATTTATAACGAAGTGAGAATTGGGCTAATATATCTGCAGAAATGTCAGCTTGTGCAAGGAAAAAAGCAAGAAGCACAATCTGCAGGGCTAGTGCAAATGTGTTTGGTCATTATGTCTTCGCGCAAGTTCGCATTTCTGCAGATTAGTCTCAACAACCAGCTAGCTCAAAGAAATGTACTCGGGCTAAAATAGCAATTTAATTCAATCGCGATGGGATGATCACCGCGCAGCTACGATTCCCGAAAAGAATCCACATATTACGACTGACATAAGTCTAGACAAATAAAGTCAGGCTGGAATGAAAAGACAGCAAATACTCTTCCACTTTGTAGCGAGATATTCAATCACAACCAGCTTATGGGTACGTACTTCGGTAGGCACTTCACCCAGAAACATAAATCAGTCTAATTGTACACTGCAGCTGAAAGTACACGCTCAAGATACTTATAACGGCAGCAGTTATAACGAACGCTCGCTTATTACAAACGAGGGCGGCGCCACCGTCGAAATATGCATTACGGGCAAAGGGGACTGCGTCTGAGATACAAAAAACAACCATGGTTGCGTTACTCGGATAGAATGAACAAGGAGGCGCCGTAAACTCGGCACCGCCGTCGAAAAGCTCACGCAGAGATGGAAGAGCTTCTCCGGGCTCCCGCTACACTAACCCCCGAAAAGAACGTGGGGCCCCAGAAATCCAATAAAGAAAGGCGAGACACGCCCTATAAAAACGGCACAGTTTCCCTAAATTCTGTCGTCAGAAACGCACACCTTCAAAGGCGACTGATCTGGTGACAGACACGGCAGCGACCGGTGGCGCCCCCTTTGTCATGGGCAAGTCTCGCGCACTGCGATGCTTTGATAGCTACGTTTTCTTAAGCTACATGCCTGGATAATACGTCACTTTTTGTTTTCATGGAATGAGCATGCAATCAGGCATAAATTCCAAAGGTGCGATGCGTACGACGCACGGTTAGCTCGCCGAGTGGCTTGTCTTGAGTTCTATCATGACATAATGAAAAAAAAATACGAGCTTAAGCAGTGCTCGAAAATTTATTTTTGCAGCGCAACATGAGTTGCCTTCTCTTGCTGACGTGACAACGTTCTTCCCGCCACCGAATGCCAGGTGCAAGGTACAACCATCAGACAGGGGTGTCACCCATGCGCTCATGATGTCCTATCATCAGAGCACCATCCAGCTTGAGTTGGCAGCAACTGATGCACCAGATGGAGATGTTCGGGTTTTGATATCTTTGTTCGCTCTTGTGGAAAGGATTAACTCAATAACTGCGTAGGTGACTGCGGACTGCATCAAGAATTCCTTCCTGAAAGTATGCTTTATGGGCCAATAGGAACGACTGGGAAGATCGTTGAACATTCGCGTGATCACATGCATGTGGAATGGTAACAATGCGTTGTTGATGCACAGATGGCCGGACAAGATTTTACCCGAGTTGACGTCGTTGGTGCGGGTTGTGACACGGGCTTCGCAAAGTAGTACACCTACGAAGCCATTGTACGCGAAGTACGAGCGCTGCTCGACGGCCGAGAATCGGATGAAAAAGAAAGGGAGGCCGATGTGCCACCGGTTGCCGTAAACGCTTTAACCACAAATATTTAAATTCTGTTCCAAAAGCAGCCTAAATATTGGCACTGGGGCCATAGATGAGGTACATAAAGTATGTCTGCTCTTGATGGCATGAAAACTTCCTTGATACGGTCTCCTTTGAAGATGCCGGCGTGTACAACGAACTTTTGTATGAAATAAAGGCAAGTGTTGTTGGATTTGGCATTTCTGGCTGTAAAATGAGTTGACCAGTTTCTCCGAATCTCGCACAAAACGAACGCAGTCCGCGCGACCGTCAGGTTCGTTATAAGTGAGCTCAGCTATATTTAATTTTGTTCAGAGGCGTTTTTCCGTTTCATTACAGCGTGACAATACGTGCTGTGCACTTCGCGCCGTTATCCTGACGCATGAAACTCAGAGTAGTTCCTCTCCTTCCATTAGGTAAATTTAATAAACACAAATATGAATGGTCGGAAAGAGGGCATCCTTCAATTACGCACACGAAATAAAAATATGTGGCACTAAACTGGCGCTTATGTCGGTAGAGCACTGCTGTTTGACCCGGTAAGCAGAAGTTAAGACCGAAATACTTCTAAACCCTGCACGCCGCTTCATTGAAATATTTTCTGGTAATGTCGCAGTCGCATCGATAATAGCCGAACCACGTGGTCGAACCTAATGCATCTCCTCGAGTTTGCGCCGTATTTTGCTACATTTTTTACGCTTACAAATTTTGCTTCGATAGCACTGTTCACTAACTCATCCAAGATCAGAACTAATGATTAGAAATCAGCGCATGGCGCTGGCTGATGTACTAAAGGCGGTGCTGGCCAGAACAACCGAAAGAATCAGGGGTATATATTATAAGGGATATTGAGGGAAACTCTTTCCATTTTGTTTGTCATTGATATTTTATTGTTTACATTTTGAGGCTGGACTAAACGGCTTTATCAAGTAATCAATTTATTGCTGATAATTTTCTACCCAGAGCTAGATTTCGTTACCCATTCGAGCATTTCGCCGTGAGCCTGGGAGGCTGATAGTGCGCATGCGCGAAACCTGAGAGGAGCAGTAGGTGCGCGGCACATGACGTCACAGTTCGCCGTCGCCGCCGCGCGAAGAGCCGCGCTGTCCCAACTACGGCCGCCGGCGCCGCGCGTGAATGCGCATGCGCGGCAACCGGAGAAGAACCGCAAGTGCGCGAAGCATGACGTGAGAGCTCGACCGCCGCCGCGGCCGCATGTGGGCTCGTGTGTATAAACTGCGTATGTGCGGCCCTGTGCTTAAAATCTGAGGTGATACGACTCGGTGTATCACAATCGCTTCGTAAGGGTGACAAAAAGGCGACTCCAGCCGCTCGTTTGCGGCGGTATCATCATGTAATTATCAATTCCTCGGAACCAAAAGTCATCGCCTGGCATTTGGCCGCTCTCACGGTGTAAGAATAACATACTGTGGCCGCTCTGCAGAGAAAGAATGAACATCAGAAGGCTAAACGAGCGGCGCAGACGCCTGAGCAAAGAAAAGAGCGTCTTGCCGACATGAGGCTAAGCGTAACAAGCGGCGCATAGCAGCTCGCATGGTTCCTTCGCAACAAAATCAAGATGAAGCAATGACAACAACCTCATCATCATCAACAACTGAACAGGAGAATGTAAAGGCTGGTCGTATAACTGACTACGGGATTAGAACAGGGGGAGCTGCAACTCTCGCTACGTATATCCTGGCACAGCTGAGCTAAGCCACTGCCAATTTTTGTTCGTTTGAAATAGTAATTTTTCATGACTTAAAACTCGTGATGGACCGGCATCACAACAATGCTTTGACCGTGAGTTGGTTCGTGCGGAGGCCCAGGGGGACCTGCGAGCCTCAAATTGTGTTGCGCAATAAAGGATCTATCTATCTATCTATCTATCTATCTATCTATCTATCTATCTATCTATCTATCTATCTATCTATCTATCTATCTATCTATCTATCTATCTATCTATCTATCTATCTATCTATCTATCTATCTATCTATCTATCTATCTATCTATCTATCTATCT
>JARKHS020026085.1:0-32500 GCA_030143305.2 Amblyomma americanum | reverse complement strand
GAATATGTAGGCACGTTTATTCGAAGTTTTTCGGCAGTAATTACAAATATGCAACACGAGGCTACTCTTCAGCACATATGTACATTAGAATGCATTAAAGCTTAGCGGCGCGCAACGGCGGGTACCTCGAATATCGTGAAAGCTTATGGGGTGAAATGAACAGTCCTAACCAATCGGGCTTTTCTGAGCACAAAAATGCTATTATGTACTCGCAATAAAACACACCAATTTTCTCCCGAGAATATTGACAGTCAACTATGGTGGAGCCCATTCTTGACCAACTGAACTAAAACTGATAATATTCTGGGACTAATGAAAAAAAAAAGTGACCCGACACATGCCAGGTAGGTTGTACTGTGCGATGTCCGAGCATGTTAACCAACCTTCGTTGACTTTACTGTGCGAGGTCATTGGATGTTAACGAACCCCGAAAATAAAAAAATTATCCAGAGCTCTCCACTACGATGCTCCTGATAGTCTGAGTCGCTATGAGACCTAAAATCCTAGAATACCTAAAATATAAATTGGGCTCATCAAATGGTTAATGGTCACTGGGGGTTAAAATCCCAAAGCCACTCAGGCTATGAGGGACGCCGTAGTGAAGGGCTCCGGAAATTTTGACCTCCTGGGGTTCTTTACCGTGCACTGGCATCGCACAATACACGGGCCTTTAAAATTTCGCCTCAGCCGAATTTCAGCCGCGAAGTCCAGGGTCCAACCCGCGTCTTTCGTGTCAGCAGCGGAGCGCCTTAATCACTCTGCCACCACGGCTGCTTTGGGCTCATAAAATGTAAAATTTCCAAAGAAACTTGGGTTCACATATGGTAGAAAGTTCTTTTCGTCCAAAACTTAGAAGACATAGAGGAAAAGGCAACTACGCTCAAACTACTAAAACTAAAGCTCTACCGATTCGCAGGTCATATTGGCGGCATCACACCAAAGCACCTAAACGACATATGCACAAGGGCCACAGATGGCATGATTACCTAGGCCTCACGTATAAAATATAAACGTAGAAAACATATACCGCGAAACATTATATGCAGCACTTTATAAAAGTTAATTGTTGGGTTAGTTCGACGGTGCTGTAGATTTAGGGTGATAGTTTTACAATGACAGCGCAACGGCACACGGCCAATGAGGAGAACACAAGAGTGAGTAAAAAGACGAAACACCGCTCTGTCTCGCAAGTCTATTTCGCGGCGAACACAGAGCCCCTCAGACCTGTACAGGCGCACACAGTGCAAGGAAGCAATAAGCGTTACAAATTTACCGCAAAAAATACGCGAAATAAACAACTTTTCCGCGTTTTGTGAGTCAAATCTTGTATCACTGACTCATAGTGCTCCAGCTTTTTAATATAGAAAGCTTCGATATATTTACGTGTAGTTTGCAGTCGGCGCCTGCCAAGAATATTCCTACAAGAAAATCACGATGCGCAGTACTCTCAAGTACTTCTGCTCTGAACAAAATTTTCTCCCTCATTGTTGTCCAGATCTTTCTCGTCCTCTTTTGGCCGGCTCTAGCACAACGCCCCATCTGGCCGCTCTAGGACCTGCCACACCACGAAGGGATATCATAAAGCACGCCAGTGGCATTTTCCAACTAACGGTTTAAGTGCTTGGTTTTGCAGCCAGGCTTTCTGTTTTCACCGTTAATGCGTTGGCCCAACTGGGAAGAATTCCTAAGAGCTTAGAAAAACAGCGGCACGTTGTGCCGGTTAGCCACCGTTACGAGGCCGTGAGAAATTCCATGTAGCTAAGGGATAACTTCAGGCCTTTCTTTACCCTGCAGGGGTCTTGTTTCTTCCTTATTGGTTCCGGGCTTCATCTTCTTGAGTAGCGTTTCCGCCACGGCCACCACGACCCACTCATGGTAGACAGCTGCATCAAGACTTGCGAACTGATTATTCGTTGTCGGTAACCAATTGGCAAAGGTTGACGCAACTTGTTTGGTTTGGTTTATGGTGGTTTAACGTCTCAAAGCGACTCGAGCTATGAGAGACACCGTAGTGAAAAGCTCCGGAAATTTCGACTACCTGGGGTTCTTTAATTAACGTGCACTTACATCGCACACAACACCGGCCTCTGCAATTCCGGGACCGAACCCGCGTCTTTAAGGCCAGCAGCCGAGCACCATCACCACTTAGCCACCGCGGCGGCCGTTGATGCAACTAGATACACTGGCTAGGTTGTGAGCGAGTGATTAAAACGCTCCTCAAAAGATAAAGCCAGGAGCCTACAAGGAAGCAACGAGACATTTCCTTTAAAACTTGAAGTCATAGAGGCAGACAATTTCGATGGCTATCAAGTGACTATTCTTCCCTGCGCGTAAACACAGAGATGCCTTCTAGGAAGTTTCAATCGCTGGCGGTGTGTGGACATAACTTTATATGATTTTGAATATTTGGCGAGCATGCGCTTTGAACTTTCATCTTCGTTGAGTGGTGTCCCGGGGCGCAGTCGCAAATATTGTGACGTCATCGATCCCACACATCAGGACTCAGTGACTGGCAGCGACGCCGAGGTTGGCGATCAGCCGGCTGGTCGGCAGAACCCATCGTCAAAGCACAGCTCTTTCGCCCTGAAGGAAAACCTCCGTGGTCAGACTAGACCGACGCCGCTAGCACAATGGACCACCGGGAGGCCCTGCTGAGTACGATGCGTTTTAGCGAGAGATACCGAAAAAAAGAATCTGGCGGTGGCTTAGCTCGGCTACGCCAAGATATACATAGTGGGACGTACATATCCCTGGCTGAACTTTATGTGCTCACTATACGTATGGCAATGAGAGACATTGGGCTCCACCTCGGTGGCTATGTGCAGTCTAATACGATCGGCAGTCTGGCATCTGCGTTTGGCAAGCCGTTCCTCTGTTCAGGCGTCTCCGCTGTCCTCTTCGCCTTCTTACGTTCATTTTTTGTTGAGTTGCCAAGTGCCAGGCGACAACCTCAGGACCTGAATAGCTAATCTTCTCTTGTCTGTACCGCCGTTTAGCAGCGGCTGGACTCTCCTTTTATGCATCCATGGCAAACGTTGTGATACGGCTGCCCATTACATCTCCGCCTTTTATACGCAATGCGGCGCATGCGACGCGCGGTTAGGGTGATAGAGCGGCGTGCGGCGATGAAGTGCGCGGCGCACCTGTGGGGTCTCTCTGGTTACCATGGTATCAGGGCATGCGCACAACTGCTCATCCGCGTAACTTCACGCGCGGCTCCGACGGTGGAGCGGGCGCTGCCATGGCGATGGCGAAGCGCACGCCGCACCTGATGCTCCTCTCCGGTTGCCATGGTAACGGCGCATACGCACAACTTCCTCTCCCGGCCACCGGGAAATGCACGACAGGTAGCCCATGTCGCTACAAAAACGGGTCGGCGTACAGTTTCCCGATCGGACCTCGGCAGGTCGGCTGGCGAGGGAAATCTTCGCGAAATGAGACAACTGGAATCTCTCTTCCTTAGCGGTATTACAAATAAGAGAAAAAAGCATTGTACTGAAATCCACATACCAGCTCGTCAACTGTTACCAGCGGAAAAAATAGCCAAATTCTTAAATCTTAGCCGGTGCTTGCCCCTTCCGCGACGAGTATGTATTGCGGGTTCTCAGTGTCCGCGTGGGAAGTCTCGGCTTTTGTAGAGAGCGTATTCAAGAGTTTTTACCGAATGAATCTAGTTATCGAGCGTAGTTTTAAGAGCAGTGGGGTGAAATTGAGAGTCGCTTACATCGTACAAACTTTGAGAGATCGCCTAAAGAAAACAGCTCAACACATGCCCAAATTAGCAGCCTCGCAAACCGTAGCAGCCGCGCTGCGGGGCAAAGTGGATAGCGCCGACTATTAGCCTTGGCCGTTGGGGACCGAAAAATCTAGACTGGATTTGCTGGCAGTCTGCCCGCTGCGGCCTATTTGGACCGCAAACCTTGATGAAACAGAGCATAAGTACAGTGGCTCTGAACTTTTTTCCGCAAAACTGGTAGTGTAAGTGGAGTTGGTATCCAACATTGCCGAAGCGGATGTTCGTATCATTACCGTCGTCGTTGATTTTGATCTTGGACGCGTCCTGCGAGTCGCTGTTGCGCTGCAGAAGATCGAAGATGAAATGATTATTCAATCCCGTTCTCGAAGCAGAATGGCTGGGCCAAAATTCATCGTCTTACTCTGAAGACAGGGAAGAAGACATCGATTGTATGGCCGCACACCTGTGGTTGGGACGACAATACATGCACTGGAGGCGGAAGCAGACGAACTTCTCTCGTGATAGATTTTTTAAATTGCATCATCAAGATCGTGTTATCAGTCGTCCATGACTTCGCGGAGCACTCCAGATCTGAGGCCGACCACGACTTGAAACTGCCAGAACAAAATCGCTTGTTTTAATTATTGACGCCGCGCTCTGGTGATTTCAGCGCATTTTCAAGAATTTTAGGAGTGCAGGCGTTTTTGAAGGCAAAACAAAGGACATTCAAAAACTTTGTTTCTGCACCGTTTTAAAGACGAGCAGAACAGCACGAACTGTGAAGAACTGGGAAATGATAATTTGTATCAAAATTACCTTCCCAAAGCTGCGCGTGGGCTAACAAGAACGCCTAAGCGGATGATTCCAAAGTCGCCTAGACCACTTGGTGTTCCTTATCATCCACAGATATGGATCAGTAAAGGGAGGTTTCTCATTTCGTTCAATACTAGAAATTTCAGACAGCACCTCACCAATGGAGCTAAACCTTGCGGCCTGGGGAACTTCTTTGGGAGCCGATTCGGTCATTCTCATTGTTTCTTGCGTTACAGATGTTGTAAACTCAATTTTTCAATGTTCACAGCCATGCGCCGAGTGGTGACAGCAAAGGGTAGTAGAAGCGCGTCTCCTGATTTCCGGGTAGTTTGCAGCAGAATGTACGCGTCGCTCCCAGGATTCGATGCACAAAAGAAGCTGTGACGGGACCCTAAGGCCAAAACCAGGTTGCCTAAGCGAATAAGAAGCATTTTCGAAAATGTTCACAACGCACATGGCGTCTCAGTTATCCTGCGTGTCAAAAAACAGAGCCCTCGCACAAAGTCAATCATTACTTGCTGAGGACATAGTCCTGTCATTTGCATTAGAGCGTTCTTTGTTTTCCTGTCGATACCGACTTCTTGGAGCACCGGACAAAGTAGATTTTAAAGTTGAAAGCCGGGCCGGTTGTTCAGCGCGGTTTTGAGGACGTCGCAGAACAGGAAACGCACAGAGTAGCTATTAACCGCAACAGAGCATGCGTGTATATGCCTTCGTCACACATGTTTTTTTTTGTGCGCAGTTCGCTAGACCCTTTAGAGATTAATGCACTTAATGAAGAGGTTGAGGTTCAAGCTGTTCCTAACTACAACCTCTGCTGCCAGGAGTTGCTTTGCTGTTTGCTCCGAAAAAAATCTATATTGAATCAAGGCCAATCATTAGCAGAGTGTGCGTGTGAAAACATTAACTTTGAATTAACTGAATAAATCAACGTTATTTGGGTGGGCCCTTATTTCAGGAGCCCAATGGCGTTCGCCGCTGGTCTTGCCTGCTTTACCATTTAAGGCTTGTCTTCCGGTTGTGAGCTATGCTGCGACGGCTCCCAGTCCTCAGTTGTTGGGCCATTGCTTCTTGCAATATGGATTCTTCTGGAATGCCCATACCATGTCATATAAGTAATCGACGTCACATTAGAAGACGAAGTGTGCATCCTACGAATATGGGACGATGCAGCGGACATTGAATTGGTTGATATGAGTATTTTACTTCAAATTCTTTAGGATTACCCAATCCTCAAATGTTTGAGAAACTCTCTATAGCTTAATAACTGCTCAGAATTGTTATGTTCAGGCGAATGTTGGGGAACCCGGGCGAATAGCATGCAGAAAGCGGCGTGAGCGCTTTCGTTACCAGCATCCGCATAGTGTCCTGGCGACGATGTCACTATGAAATAAAAACTTTTGTCTTCTCTGCGTTAAAGTATTGTTCTTCGCGTGTTTATCATTCCTCCCTCTGGTATATTGCCAACATCCTGTTCAGGAGCCCATAATTACATATGAGAGCTTCCAGAAAACCATCGCTAAACCAACCGTCGCCTCCTCAGCCTGGGCGATACTTTAGCATCGAAGTGATGCCCCATAAAGTAATTTCCTTCCCGCATGAGTGCACACTATGGTTCTTATCCTTAAGTCCAGTCTCGCTGAGTCCACGCAAATGGCATCTTCCATTCCCACCCTTATTCGGGAATCAGGGCACTCCCTCCTTCATCCCTTCCCTTACGGCGCGGTTATTTATGGCCTTAAAAATTACCAGTTAAACATACTATAGATAATATGCTTGCCGCGCTGGAACATGTCATATACCGAACTTTTTTCTTTAAATGCAACCGTTCCTAGATGGCTTCAGGCAGCGAAAGTAACTGTTCTGCTGAAAAGGGGCGACACAAATAGTTTTGCCTAGTTCAATCTTCATATTTTTTCGACACACGTACAAAAATGACTCAACAGCGGCACGGCCTCTTTTTCGAAGATAATGAAATCTAAGATTTGATTATACCCTGCCAGTTTGGTTTCAGAAAGTGACACTGCACAGAGACAGCCCTACTAAGCCAAAATGGACGCATTTTAGAATAGTTCATAAAAATAAAATCTTTTAGGCCTATTTGTTGACAATTCCAAGGCATTTAATTGTCTGAAGTGAGAGCCTTTATTTAATAAATTCAAATACCAGGATTATCCAGGCATATTTTTGGCTTTGTGGCATCGTATTTGTCGCACCAATCAATATGAGGCCGGCACGGTGAAAGAATTGATTGATTTACTGGCTGAAACGCTAGAGCGTCTGATGGTATGCAGCCGAACGGCGCGTGACGCCGGCACGAGGAGGGAGCTCAATTCGGCTGCACTTCGGCGTCATCATCTTCGGAGGCTGGTGCTGGTCCTGCTGCGGAAGGCAGCGGCTGCTGCTACATATTTTGAACTTTGCTCGGAAATGATAACAGTGAATGGTTTTTTATCAGAAAAAAAAATATATGGAGGCTCACCGCAAGGCTGCTTATTAGGCCCCATGTTGTTTACGTTGTATAAAAATAATGCCGTATAAGCAGGTAGTACCTCCATATTTGTGATTTATGCTTATGATAACCTAATTCTGAAAGCAGTTAATTTATCTGAGATAAAGAGCAAAGGAACTTCGCTATTAGAAACATTGCACGCCTTGAGTAATACAGGCTCTTTAGCCATAAATACTATGAAAGCCAGGACTATCTTTTGCGGGCGAAAGAACGCATCATTGGAAGCAACCTACACTGAAGCTTGGTTTAACAAATACAGAATTTGCTTGAAAATGTGCTTTGGTGTACTTTTTGGCCTACACTTGTCGTGGAACGAGCAGGTTGAAGCCGTGCTAAGAAAAGTTTCTGAAACAGTTAGAATTTTCTGGAGTTACGGCTTTTCTTCCACAAAACATCAAGCAGCTGGTTTACAAGGCTTTGCTTTTGTCACAACTAAGTCATTGCTACCTGGTTCGAGGTACCACGAGAGAAGCAATCGAAGACAAACTGTATAAACTCTAAAAAAGTGCGTTGCGTCTTGTACGGAGTAAACCATACGGCGCCCACATAGAACCCTTTGCAAGGCAATAAATCTTCCACCCGTAAGTACTTCAAACTACACTACGCTTCCAAAACTAAATAAGAAATCAGTTAAACGCATAAACACATTCATTCTGTGTGTTTTATCCCTGAGTGCGAAATAACTGTTACATTCCTTGCGAGCGAATGCACGCTCTTCGCACGTTCTAGGAGCCCGTGCTGTTTGCTTCAAATGTTGTCCTACTGACTAGAAACAATGCTGAATTCTCCTGCGTTAAATATTTTACAAATGCTTCTAAATATTTGAGCTTTCTTTTATATAATCAGTGTTAGTATATATAGTTGCTGGTTGTTCGTCAGCTGCAATGATCTGCTATGCATAGGGTGTGCAAATTATGACCCAAAGAACTTGTTACGCGGCTTGCATGTTAAGTGAGTGCAGACTTCGTCAAACCGAGTATAGCTTTTTTTTCTGTGTTTCCTAAGCATTCTCGATACTGTAATGATATTTTATTTGAATTGACTTGATTTTGCTGTTCAAAGCTTGTGTACCGAAACTATGTTGGGGCGCTTCAGAAAAGAATAAATATATATCTGCGCTCCTGCCGCTGCGCAGAAGGAGTTCGCGCACTTGTACATCAGTTAAGGTGGGCGGTAAAATGAAACTCTAGGCGCTCACGCTGGAAGTTTTCAATGCGTTAGCATTTCCTAATGGTGTTTATTTTGTTGTAGCCAATGCCCATATCTGTGGAACAGGTCATTTTCTACTTTATACTCATTGTCATTGGTCCTCATACAACTCCTGGCGCACTGGTACAGCGGTTAAGAGGTGCCACGCTGCACCACTGCAGTTCGCTATTACAAACACAGCCACTGGTGCGCTTGTCAGAACCAGGTTGCTTTTTCAAGCATCCTCTCACACGCGCCCCTGTACAGGTTGTGGTGACGTCAATGTTCGACGATGGTCGCCATTACATTTCCGCTTGCACGGAGCCTCCTAATGATTGCACATTAATAAATAAGAAGAATAGTGCCTATCCCGCACTTAGGGGCGTGTACAGCGCGCGTCTAGATCCCAGAATGAGTCCCGAGCAGGTAACATGTCCTCCGTCATTTTTGGCAGCAGATTTCGCCAGTACTAGTAGTCTTTTTGTCTTAATTTATTTTATCACTTTCAAAATCGAAACACTAAACTTTCTTTGCGATTCCTACCATGTTGATTTCACAAGTACTTATGTTCTACTATGCCAGTACTCAACCATTCTTAGTTTGAGTGCAAAATTTTATGAGCGCGTAAAAACATAACCAATACTGTTTCTAGTTTCGAAACTCACTGGCTTTCTTAAGGCCTATGTCTAATAATATTAATAATAGTACTACTAATAAGAAGGTTGCATGGCAGCCAGGCTCACTCACTGTGGTGAACTGTGATGTAAAGAAGGCTACAACCCTGTGGTGTGAAGCTCGTTCGCAGCCCGAACCCGCAGCCCGAGGCTGAACCGTTGTTGCGTGTTGCAAACTCAGTGTGTTGCAGATTCAACTGAGCCACAACCCTCTCTTACATTTGGTGGAGGCTTATATATTTTAAGCCTCTCATTCTGGTGCGCCGTAGCCACCCCTTAGCTCCGAAATCCGTTATGTCTGAAAGAACCGAGCAGACAGCCCCCGTTCCTTCACCTACCGTCCTCTGTTACGGCGGGATCCGGCAGCACAACCCCAGCGTCTGCAGCGGTACCAACGACCACGATGTCGACGACTGGTTGTCGTCGTACGAGCCCGTAAAACAAATAGCCTACAACTAGAGCGCCTAGCACAAATAGGACAGTGTCATAAAGCTGGGCACCGTTTTATTCTATATAACCGACGTTGCTAATTTGTGGTTGCGAAATCGTGAGTCCGACTTGCCTGCCTGGTCGTCCTTCAAGACAAATTTCTTGGAGGTATTCAGCCGTCCAGCTGTGCGCAAACTAAGCACCGAGCAATACCTTCGTGCTCATGGTCAGCACCCCAACAAAATATTTACGAGTTATTTTGAAGATGTTGTCGACTTGTGCAAGCGCGCCAACCCATCGATGTATGACAGCGACAAAATTAACAATACTCCGAAAGGTATCTCCTACGACGCGTTCCGAACGTTGATCGCCAAGAATCCGCACACAGTCGTGGATGTCATCAAGAATGCAAACTTGAAAACTGTAGCCGCACTAAATTGCATTACAAATTTACGATGAGTTAGCATTCGATGAAGCTTTGAGCGCTTAGCAGCGATTTTCGCAGATGGGACGCTTCTGTGCTAATTTTCGATATTTTTAGAATGCGACCGTTTTGTTTTCGTTTATAGAGCTGACTAGTAAGATGTGGCGTTTGCGTGAACTCGCAGAGGATTGCCATCAGGCACGTATGAGTCCCAGTTTTAGTTATTGCAATTTATATTAGAGGACGAAGGAGCGTGGACCTTGTAGGGATTTGATCCTGACTAGAGATTCATTCTTCTTAGTCATTTTTTTAGTCAATCTCTATTTCTTTACTCATTTGTCGTAGTCTTCGTTATCGCTCAGTCATAGCAATTTTAATTTCGGTTGGGTCATTCTTGGTCACTATCATTTATTGCTCATCTAAGGCCCGTTTCACATGCATGCGATTTTCGTCTGCGACACTGCGAATTCCGTCGGTCTGCGACTGGGGAGGACCGTCGGTCTAGTCGCAGACGGCTTGCGATCGAGTTCCGTCCGTTTGGTATTCAGTCGCAGCGTCGGTGCGTTCGCTCTGCGGCTGACCAATGGGGAGCGCCGAGACGGCGTGTGACGTGCGGTCAAGTAGGAGCTGTTGCGGCGGTGGAAGCAAAACTGCTTATTCTAATCCAAACATGCGAAATATTGCCTTGAATTTTAAAATACGCTGGTCATAAAATTCTCAGAACATTCCATGGGACGTTTCTGTTGCGTTTAATATAATTATTTGCCTAAGCGAGCCTTGCCTGTCCCTTCGACCGAATTCGCTGTGATGGTGTTGCATGTGAAAGCAGAGACCGAAAATCGCACTGCGGCCTCACCGACTACACCAAATATCTTTGGTTCCAGTCGCAGCCTGTGAAACGGGCCTTAGAGACATTTCTTTACGCACATATTTTTGTTAGGGGGTTTCCTCGTGGTAGCCACGTTTTGTCCTCCCCCCCCTCCCCTACAAGTAGACAGTGAGATTTTCCTCTCTACACCTTCTCACCTGACAACCGTGGCAGGCGGCTATTCCTTGTACACGACCTTACATATGGCGACACATGGGACTTATAATGCGAACGCATTAAAACGTGGCCGCAGATTCATGAGAGAATTCAGAGTTCTTCGATAATAACAGTCGTGAAGCTATGCCGGAATTGAGCTCGAAATTTTGCCGAAGTGAACTGACGGTGGCACCCGCTCTGACGTTGGCAGCCAGCAGCTCGTGGTGCCCCGCGTCAGATTTCGGTCCAGCTGAGCCTATTTTGCTTAAGGCCTTATGGTAAGTTGCGACACCACTGTCCGGAGAGCAAATTCCAAGAAACCTCTCTGGAACTCGCTGCCCTTTCTCAGGGTGTGGACTGTCAGTGTCGACTGAAACGCTAACAAGCGAGCTTAAGCCGAAACAGACCAGCACATAACTCATTTCAGACAGTCGGAAGATTAGCCCAGTGTGGATATCTTATTACCCAACCCGATGTCCTATTATGAGCTGCTGTCATCTGCTATCCTATAATCACCAAACCTGTTCTTGTTCCCGAGCGCACTTTTTTTCGCGCTTCATTAGACGCCGACAGCAGATGGCCTTCTGTTCTCTATCTGCAATTCTTTTATTCCACTGGTTTGTTCTCTCACGACACAGTTTATTCTTTTCTGTGCTTAGTAGAAAACCCCAGATGCTATTGCTGAACGAGCAGTACGTAGCCCGAGGGTACTTCGAAAAAGTAAATGTTGTTTAGCTGGGAAAAGAAACCAAAACGACAATGTTGCCTTTCTATGCGATTGTTTTTTCTTCTGATTTTATTAGTTTCCCATTTATGAAAGCCACAAGTTAAAAAAAAAAGATATCCCTTATGCTCCTTGGTTTCGGTGACTTCTTGGTTCTGTCATGTAGGACTACAGGGGTTAAAGCGTGTCGTATCCTGAATGGCGGTGCTAAACTCGAGAGTCTTGTTTTACATTTTGTGTTCCACATTCACGTACATGCTATCATATCCACCAACGCTTTCTTCACAAGTTCTGCTAGCCAATTTGTCTGATAATGGTATACTGTTGTCGTTCGATGGGCTCGTTGCTCAGCTTCAAGATGTTGAGCACAAGCTGGGCTGAAAATGCCTTGACCTGGTCAGCAATAATGACGGACGGGGCACCGTGTCCTAGCACAATCTTGAGCAAAAAGAAGTGAGAAACTTCGAACGCTGTGCCTTGCGGGAAATCATGCGTTTCGCGTTACACGTCAAGAGTGTTCGCGAAAATTCAAGGTGTTCGAAAGTCAGTTAATTGTGGCAGACGCGAGGATCCCTTTACGGAGGACGGCTGGTGTTACCAGCAGTAACTCTCGTCCCTGGCGGGGAGTTTCTTTTTTTGTACTGCACGCCACCTCGGAGGCAGATGGGTGTTAGCTAAGGAGCAAGTTGAGAGGATATATTTGGATGTCTACCTTCAAGATTTTCTACCAGCAACTTCAAATCTTCGGGGGCACGTTGTTTGGGAATAATACCGGATTAGATGACTGCGGGAAGGAAGTTGTCTTCTGCGACATCTTCCGAAGGTTCCACGGGCGCCCAGAATAGACTCTCAGCGTCGGTGCGCCGGTGAGTAGACTTAGAATATGAAACTCGAATTCTTACAAAAATAACTCAACTTGCTAGCCGTGTACATGGGTACCTTAAGTTTTCCACCAAAACAAAGAGCAGTGAACAGTGACCTTTTGAAACAATCTGCCGTAGGGGTAGGTGCGAAACCTAGGTATATCCGGCACTACCACCAAGCATTCTTGTTCAGGTGTGGAATAGTTGCATTCAGCGCGTGGAAGCTGCAGCTAGCATATGCGATCACTTTTTCGGCACCGTTCGGGCACGGAACATGGGCCATTGTGCTCCAAGGCTGACACTGCTAGAGCCCGTATGAATTTCTGTGTCAGAATCATCGTCGAAATGTCACAGTACAGGCGGCAACTGTAGCTCAAGTCGAAGGTCTTCAAAAGCGGTTTCGCGTTCAATTCCCAGCGGAAATGGGTCGTCATCTCGCGTGAAGTGCGTCACAGAACTGGCCAGCTTGGTAAGCTTTTTGACGAAACGCCGGTAGTACCAGCACAGGCCTACAAATCTTCGCACCACTTTTTTTTCAGTGGGACCCCGGAAAGTACGCAACTGCAGCAATTTTCTCGGGCTAAGGCGGAATTCCTACGGCGCTGACGGCATGCTCGAGGAACTTGAATGGCATTTCTGCGCTTTGAGAGGAAGATAGCTCATCGGATGGCTTCTAGTACTACTCTCAGTCGGTGCAGGTATTCTGCAAACATTGTTGAAAAAATAATCACAGCACTGGTATATACGAAACGTGCTTGCGTTGTAAGGCCGGTGAGCACATTATCCATAATTTTCTGGACAGTTGGTGGCGCACGACTGAGCGGGAAAGAGAGCACACGAAGCTCGTAGGAACCGTCCGAAGTTACAAATACAGTAGACAGCTTTAGCAAAGCGTACTTGCGCATCCGCTTCGCTTACGGTAACCGCTAAGCGTTGCCGGAGCGTTGGCTGTAAAATTGCTTTTTAGCTAAGCGGAGGCAGAGAGGCGAACTGCACGAGGAGCTCCCTGGTGATAAAAAGTGGAACCAGGCAATAAAAAAAGAACTATTTTTCCGCCGCACTGCAAAAAAACATTTTTCCTCGCAAACATTTTATAAGACGTGAAGTGAAAGGCATGCGTTGTTTTTACACAGGAAAAGCCATGTTTCTGCACACTTTCTCCCAACCACAGTGGATGTTGAATGGGTTTGCTGCCACCACCTTGCGCAAAAGGCACACATTTTCATCTACGCGAAAGGTCTTTCGAGATTTGCGGCTAGAGACGCCTGTGCGTTCTGCGGAAGTTGCGACACATGCGAGAGCATTTGTTGAACCAGCCACCATTTTGAACTATCAAGTGCGCGGGAGACCAGAAGGCTTAGCGTGAGCCACGCTCGTCGTACCGTTCCGCGATCCGCTAGCACTACTTAGAAGCGGAACGGAAGTGACGGTCCACTTACGCGCATTCGTCTTCGTCAGAGCGTTTGGCGCATGCGCAGTCGCTTGCCGGCTGAGGGGAGTGGAAGCGCAAATATGCTCTGCTAAAACTGTCTAGTTTTTTTTCGGTCTCTCTCGTCAACTACAATCCGCCAGTATCGCCTTCAGGGGCTTGCCGAAAAAAAAAAGTACTTTTTGTGGTGCAGCCTGCCCAGGTAGCGGAAAAACATCTTTTTTTGTCACGGTGTTAAATTCATGTAGTCAACACAAACGCGCCGCTTTCAATCCCCGTTTTTCGCGAGAAGCACTGATGAGGACCACATGATGTTCGATGGCTGGATTATGTCTACACTAACCAGCTAATTGTGTATTGTCTGGATAGCCTCATGGCTGATATCTGAGCAAGCTTGTAAACATTAATTGCAAAAAACACAAGAGCTAAAACACAGACACAAACTGGGAACACAGCGCTTGAGTAGCCTCTCGCTCTCTGGTAGTGACACGATAAGGCTGTGGATGAGCTGGGCGTGCGCGGTCATGTGTGAATATCTGGTGTTTAGTATTGGCGTCTGACGAATCTTAGTTGACGATGTAAAGCAATCGTTGAACAGGAACAACGGTTATTGTTTTCCTCCTTTTCTGCAGATGGGAGGGCGGCGTTAACGTGGACGTCAATAATTTCCTCTTCAACTCCAACCGGCGTGGTTTATAGGCACGTCAAGCACTTACTGATCTCCATAGCAAGAACGACGTGAGCTGTGGCTGTGCCCCGAAACAAACTGTGATATTGATTGTTAAAATCGGTGACCAGCACCTCTGTGTGCCAGAAAGAAGAAATCGAATGAACTGAAACAAGAATAAAAATTCCCCATCATCAAGTAGCCTGCATGTCCCTACAATTCTTGCTCATCCGCCCACAGTATTGGACATCCAGGTTTCAGAGCATATCATCATCCTTGGCTACTCCTCTTCCTTGTAACAAGTATGCCAAACAGCATGAAAATATTTATACATTATTTACCGTCTTTCTTACAATCACGACCCTTCCAATGGCTGCAGCTCCAATTGTCAGTTTGTTTTGTGTTTTCATCTTTTCTTTTTATTTCCGCTATGCACAATCCTTTCTTGCAAGCGCCGGACACACGTTTTTCACTTTTTTGATCCCGGCTCTATTTTTAGGAATAGCCGTTTTAGGATGAGGGCAGTGAACCTCCTCGACACTAGAGCAAGCACACGGTGCCGAATTCATCATTGGTCCCAAAACAGAGCTTACCACAGAAGTAAGATCATTATCAATTATCTGCCACATCTCATCGTATAGACTTGACACAACATCATCCAGAGAGAAATCGGATGTGAGAAAAAATTATTGTCTCAGGAGAAGCCAGAAATTCCCCGAAATAATAATTGGGAGGTTACGCGATGGGCTATCGCAGCCAGCAGGTACTATAACACCGGATAGTACGCTCTGCATATTATCACGAACTGGTGACTGCAATCCGAGGAGCAGAACGACAGCGAAGATGGCGTCTTAACAAAACTTTATTTGGGACTAACTTGCGCCCACAATGGACTGAATCACTCGGCGGCGGCGTAGCAACAAGTGTGCTCGGCGGTCGTCGAACAGAATTCCCGCCGCTCTCGGTTGTGCTCAATTTAAAGCTGGCAGCCAACGTTCGAGATGCAGCGTGCGAAGTTACTAGAACATTCTGGAACTACCTAACATTGTCTCCGCCTGGGTGCGAACGATCGAGATAAATCTTGTCGCGTCATGCATCGCAAACAAAGCGATGAAGCGGCGTGGCGGCAGCTTTGAAGAATGAACAGACACTGCAAAAATTCGCGGCAATATTAAAACTCGCATTTTTCTAAACTGGCTGAAGTCAACTTGATTTCAGGGATCGTTCCCTGGAAGACGAAGCACGTTCGCAAGTTACGACTGTAGAAGTCACAGGTGCGCCTCAGGGAGGCTTTCAGAGGTGCCTCTACAGGAAATGCACAGGGTGTATGAGCGAACAGTTTAATTTACCACTGCTGCGCTTGCCTCGCCGCTTAGCCGCAAGTAATTCTACTCCTGCAGTTTTCATGAACTGCGTGGTTAGAGCTGGGAGTGGTGCCGCCACCTGCCGGAAGCACTAAAGACCAGCTGGAATTTCAAGGTCGCGGCGGTAGAGCGGCGATTTGACCTGTTCAAATCACGCCAGGTGCTGGCTGTGGGGGAGGCCGGGACGCGTTCGCAGGCTGCTGCACGTTACTTGTTCTTTAAAAAAAAATGGCGCACGGCCTACTACATATTACATTTAAACCTGTTTGCAAGCTTAATAGGATGGTACGTATATGGCAGTTCGTGGCATATTGGATCAAGCTGCGTTTTTTGCAGCACAGAAGAAATATATTCTTCCTATGACGCCTAGTTTAGACAAATATTTCACCATGTTCTCAGAATTTATTCAAACCTAGTTGGAAATAACTGCAACTTTTCAGCACTAGGCATCTGTTCGCTATTTCTGGTTACTAGAGAGAATTAAATATTAGCAACGTGAAGAGCGGGATATCAAGAATATCTCAAGAGGTGCAGTCCACGAAATAATCCTAACCTAGCAGGAAGTTCTTTCCACAACAACGGCAACCACTTTCTCGGAATGGAGCACATGAAATTTTGGCCGTGTTTATCGACAGACATGTCTTGGAGCCAACGTTCAGCGGACGCAACGAAGCGGGTAACTTCAATTCTGCATATGTGCTACTCCGCCTTATGTGCGCGCTCATGTCTAGAGAGCCTCCGCCAAAGTTTTGTTTTTCCAGACGCTTTGACAAACTTTTGTGAAATCTCGATCCGATTAACTGTACAATCGAAATGTGGCCATGTTGTAGAAAAAAAAAAACAGCATATGTGCCAGCAGGATTCTCTGGTTGGGCATCAAACCTGAATTGCTTCCACGTGCCTTCGAACGCAAAGAAAACACCTTAAAAAACCACCAATAATTTATATCACACTGGATGCATGAGTTTCCCTAGGTGTTATATCACCGTACACGTAGTTTTTGTCAGGGAGGACGTTGTTTACGCGTCGTGCGTGAGAGGCGGCTGGTCGTCGATAAACTAATGTCAATACAATTCCTAAGCACGACGTGTATCACTCAAAACTGAGCAGCCTTGTCGTTGGAGATTACAATAAATTACGAAATGAACAGCCGTTCTGCTTCTGGGACTGCTGAAGTAACGAGACAGCACGGAGAAAAGCGCGCGTGCCTCACAAAGGACACTCTACAGCCACTGAAACATCACTGCTCAAACAGATATATTTGTTACAACAGCAATATTAAAAGATATATTTGGTATAAGAATAAGAATAAAAATAAAACGTTATTCAATAATAAATGGACATAAAGGTTAAAAATTTAATGGTAAGAAGACAATATAAACCGCCGCAGAAGAGGTAAAAGTAATATAATGACATCGCTGTATTTGTTCAATAAAAAGTGCCCATAACTCAAAAGAAAATGCCCTGTTTATTTAGGGGGCATCATCTTTGCACTGAAGGCGAAGCTATCCAAAAAAACTGGCTGTGGTTTAGCCCTAGTTAAAAGTGGTAAATAGCTGGAGCTACCGGTCATGACTACGCTTAGGCTTCGCAGATCTCACCGTCGGCGCCGGAAATACCTCGTAGGTGGGGATTGGTGGGCACCAAAAGCTGGGACCCGTTTCTGCGAAGGCAGCAGCGCCCCTTCTGTACACTTACTATTGTCCCCCTTGCCCCTGCATAAGGTTGAGTAAAGCAGAAATTTGGGCAAGTTGGTACGTATCCATTTTGAAACAGCGCAACAAAGACGGGACGTGGAAACTGAGGTGTAAAGAAAAACATGCGCTGACTAACAACTGGGTTTATTGAAAAAAAAAACACACAAGATATATACAGAGTTAGGAAAGATTAATCGCCACCATAGTCCACTCATGCCACATGTGACACCAGATATCCAATCTCCCCTTCGGAAAGGGCGACCGATATATATTGGCCAAACAGGAAGATGCATCAACAAGCGACTCATGGAACATGAGAACACCAGAAAAAAAGACCCCCTGTCACACGTGGCGGTCCACTGCAGAAGGTGCAAATGCAAACACGAAAAAGAGTACGAAAAAAGAAAAACAGAAGGAGACCCTCTCGCTAAAGGTGCATTCCGTTGCAAGAAATGCAAATGTACCCCTGACTATAAGAACACCAATATCGTGTTTCGCCATTGTGATAAGATGACGCGAGAAGTTTTTGAAGCTTTTCTTATACGTGAGAAAGGCGCAACGTGCATTAGTTGCCCATCGGTCGCCCTTTCCGAAGGGGAGATTGGATATCTGGCGTCACATGTGGCATGAGTTGACTATGGTGGCGATTAATCTTTCCTAACTCTGTATATATCTTGTGTGTTTTTTTCAATAAACCCAGTTGTTAGTCAGCGCATGTTTGTCTTTACACCTCAGTTTCCACGTCCCGTCTTTGTTGCGCTGTTTCAAAACCTGCATAAGGTTCCCGTCACCACCGCTGAATGGGAAGATTAGCTAAGGACAGGGGATAATTGAGGGGCTTTACCCACGATGTTTTCCCACCCCCGTCTGGAGACGCCAGTTCGTATGCCCTCATGTGTTTGGTCGCCCTCTATTGCGGGCTCCGAGCGACAACGCCGGTAGTCAAGACGCTGAGGCGACGTCGAACAAACGCAGCGGCTGGCCTCCCGCTACGCCGAACCGTACGTATATGCACAGTGCGAGCCCCCCTCTCCCTCCACTACGCATGCGCACAACTGGCAAGGCGAGCGGCGTCGGCTCCACGACGAGCGCAACGGCAGAATAACGTCATGCCAGATGGCGCGCCGAGCGGTGACGTCCGCCAGCTGGGTGGTTGCTAGGCTCAAGGTCGGTGCACACAAGGCCCAGGCGCAACCACGGCGAAAGTGCGACCATGCTGTAGAGGCGAAGAGGCTGGCGTAGTGTAGCTCTCGCTGCAAAAAAGTTGGTTGCTTTAACATTCCAAAGCAAGATGTACAGTGCTAAAGCAGTTTTTTCAGGTGGACATCACCGCTGCAAACCTAAAAGAGGGGTTTAGGTGTCAACTGATCCGGGAAGCCAGTTATGCACGTCTTCAAGATTTCTATCCTCAAAACCAATTTACCCAAAATACGCCAGCGGCCTATGTTCCGGCGCCGCGTTTCTACAGCAGTGGTGGGAACACCAAGGCATATTGCTCTAGTGTCATGTTTATGCGACAACGTTGTACACTTCGCACAGATAAAGAAATACCTTCACTAAATTTTCGCTACTGCCGAGCCTATTTTTTGCGAAAAGAAAAACACGAATAAAAACAACCGATTAATTCTCGCCATGCTCACATGGCGGCAAAACATGTGAAGTAGACCACCTTCCCCAGTTAATTGTAACCTTGTGACCAGGAGTATGTGCCCCGCTGTGTTTTGCGCTATCTAGAAGCCGTTCTTTAGAGAACACTGTAATAAAGTGGTCGTGAAAGATTCAGCACTATTGACTATTGTAGAGGCAGTCCTTCTTTCGCTAAAAAGGTACTGTCACATATAATAGGGAGTTTGGAATAGAAGTATGAACGGAAAAGGTTTCAAGAAGACGACGAAGATGGCGTTAAAAATGACGTGTACTAAGTAGAGAATAAATAAGATTAGGAAGGATTCGGTGAGATGTGAAGAAATGATTGGTGGAGAAGAGAAGAAAAGGACGACGACAAGGATTACGTGGACTAACGCCAAGGCTATAAAAGCGCGAGGGAGAGCGAGGCACGGGGGGAAGAACAGAGAACTGGAGGCTCCAGCGGGTCAGGAACACCTTGGACGGAAGAGAGCAACGCGGGCTACTGCTCCGGTGAGCTCGAGTTCTACGGCTTCGCACTGGGACTTCCTGCCGTTCCTGAGCCCGTTCCGGGGAGTCGACGGATGACGCAACCACCTGCACGAGGAAGGTTTTGGATCCGCTCCAAAATGTAGAACACCATATTGATGACATTGTTGTGGCAACAGATACGTGGGAAGAGCTTGTAAATACGCTGGGAAAACTCACAGGGTTCAGCAAGATAGGTTGACTATAAAACTGACAAAAAGTGAGGTGGGTTTTGAAGCCGTTTCTTTTCTCGGACACAAGCTGGGGATGGGCCTCATCGCAACGAAAGACATCTTGGTCAAAATACAGCAAGGCCATACACTGACGACAAAGAAAGAAGTGCAGTCGTTCCTGGGTTTAACGGGACACTACAGGGACTTTAATCCCGATTATGCTCGCATATCCGATCCGCTTGTCGAACCCACTAAGAAGAATGCAAGAAATAAGCTTAATTGAACTGCTGACCATGACAACGAATTCGTGATGTTAAAATGGCATATGGCAAAACCGCCCTTCCTCTTTCTCCAAAATTGGATAAACAGTTTGTGCTTCGCACTCATGCATCAGACCGAGCATTAGGAGCCGTACTTTAACAAGAAGATAATTGCGGGCTACATCCGGCATTTTTTGCAAGTAAGAGATTATCGGCAAGTGAACGTAACTACTCCACTGTCGAAAAGGAATGCATGGCGGCAGTGTGGGCGATAAAGAAATTTCAGATCTGTTTGTATAGGAGACATTTCAGAATTCAAACGGATCATCAGCCGCTTGTATACTAAACCAAGGCCAAAATGAACAATAGCAAAGTCATAAGATGGTGTCTGGCATTGCGAGAATACTCATTTCAAGTGGAGTATATTAAAGGCAGAAATCACGTTGGAGAGGACTTCAGTAGTAGAGCAAACTAAACAGCCTCACTATCTCTGGGCTGTACCTTTTTGTTGTTCTTGTGTATACTTATACAAGGGAGTGTGTTGTGGAAATTAACATGTGTATTAAGGACACCGCACGGACAACGGCAGTGGCGTGCTAATGCTCCGTAAGTGCAATTTGGCGTGCTTTGTCAATGGTGTGCTTTTGGTGTGTGCTTGACATCGGCGGTGTGTTGTGTGCTGGATCCATAATCACCACAGAAGATAGTCGGTTGGCTGGAAGGTTTGAAGACGAGGATGATGTGAACAGTTTTTCATGGAAGAAACTCTTGAGAGAGGGGGCCCTTGTCACATATAATAGGGAGTTTGGAATAGAAGTATGTATAGAAAAGGTTTGAAGAAGACGACAAGGATGGCATTAAGAATGACGTGTACTAGGCAGAGAATAAAGGAGATGAAGTATACGATGAGGTGGTATGAAATGATTGGTGGAGTAGAGAAGAGGACGACGACAAAGATTACGTGGACTAACGCCAAGGCTGTAAAAACGCGAAGGAGAGCGAGGCACCGGGAGAAGAACAGAGAAGCGGAGGCTCCGGCGGGTCGGAAACACCTAGGCTGGAAGAAAGCAACGCCGGCTACTGCTCCGGTGAGCTCGAGTTCTACGGCTTCTCACTGTGGCCTTCCTGCCGTCCCTGAGCCCATTCCGGGGAATAAACGGATGACGGAACCACCTGCTACGGCCAGGGGTGCCTCCAGCGCTGTTGCCACCCATACGGGTGGTGCCCCCAACGCCAACATCACCGGCATCACCTCCACGGGCACTTGGATCGGGAGCTTGTACGACGCCGCCAACGACGCTGCCAGCAACGCCAGCCTGAGCACTTTGAACGCCACCTCGACGCCGGCTACTGGACCCAAGCAACGCCGTATCCGCGCCGAACCAACAGTGAGCACGAACGCCGAACGCTAGTAGTAGAGCGATAGTAGTAGAAGCTTTTTTTCCCGCTAGGTGGCGCCGCCCTGTTTAGCTGGCTGCCTATCGTGCTCCGCTTTCACCTGCCCCTGGCCTAGTCCAGGACTTCGCCCGCCCATGGATTTCCTCTCCATCGTTTCCGGAAGGCTTCCGAAGCACGTGGATACCATCGGCATCACGGCCCGCTGCCGGGCTGGCCCTCCAAGCGCCTCCAAAAGTCTATAGCGGCGCGGCGCCTCGCTAACCCTAACGCGCCGCGCCTGCACCTCTGCAATGCAGCGTCTGATGAAGCCCCTGCAGCCCAGACCCACTGATGCCGCCACCGCGGGGCCTACTCCAACCGCCCACGCCACCGCGCAAAATCCTGTCGCAACCAACACTGTGAGCGACGCTGGGAGCTCCGGATCGACGGCCGCGGCGCAGCCGCAGCGTTCGTCGTCGCCGCAGCGTCCACTGCTAGCCAACTCCACGCTCTAAGGGACGCCAACACCTTTGGGCCCATAAACGCGTCGCAGCCGCCTGCGTTCGTCGACGCCGCCGGTGTCGCCGCGCCTACACCAGCCACATTACCCGCTGACACCAAGACCTGCAGCCCGGCACCAGTGTCGCAGATTGCGCCTCAGGCTGACGATTCGTCAGCAGACGTGGACTTCATGGCGTCTCCGGTAGACGACACTCCATCCCCGGAAATCGGCTGGAGTACCATCGGTGACAGCCGTAAGCCTGCTTCCGCCACCCGACCCCGCTCCGAGCTCATCACTGTTGGCATACAACTCCCTCCTGGTACCCTCAATCCCAAGCTGCCTCTCTACGACGTGCTCGCCGCAGTCACCTCCGCTGCACAACTTTCCTCCAAGACCAGTGCAGACATCACCCTTCAGGCCAAGCCAGCCCAAAGCCTTGTGTTTTTAAAAACTCATTCTCTCACCGCCCACCTCCTACTTTCTATCACGCACCTTCACCTTCACGGTAAGCCTGTCAACATCAAAACTTATTCCCCCCATCCTCCCATCTCATGCCTCGGCGTCATCCATAACGCCGGTGGCCACTTCACTCCTGATGAGCTCATGCATGATCTAGAATCTTTCAAAACAGATATTCTCGCTGCTCGCATGATGGGATCCACTCATTCAGTGCTCATAACGTTCGCTGGTACCGTCATCCCCCACTTTGTATATTTCAAACGCGTTGCCTTCCAATGCCGTCCTCATAAAGCTAAGCCTCCCACCTGCACCCGTTGTCTCACTCTAGGCCACCGCGCCCACCAATGCCCCCAGCACAGCGTTCCAGCAAAGTGCCGTCGTTGTGCTGCTCCTCTACCCGCTGACCCTTCCGCTCATGTGTGTGCCCAGCCCTGGTGCGTTCATTGCCAGGTGAACACCCACCCCTCCCTCGACCCCACTTGTCCCTTCCTCCTTGCTAAACAACGCGAGTGTGCTAAAGCTGCATACCTCCGACGCCTAGCTTTGCGCCGGGCCACTCAACCCACCACCCCCTCCTCCTCCTCCTCTAATCATGAATATTCATCAGCTCCGATCACGTCACCCACAGGCTCCTTCGCCGCCATAGTTAAATGATCCTCGGTGCCAGCGTCCCTCTCTTCCACTACACCACCCTCTCCATCCTTGACTGACGCGAGCCGCTCCTTCGACCTCCTGCTCGCAAGGCTGGAACGCCAGCAGCGAGAGCAGCAGCGCATTTCCCACGATCTACAATAGCAGATTCATGCCTTGACTCAAACCCTCCAGACAACCACCTCCTCTCTTACCTCCCAGCTTAGCAAGCTAAATGAGCACCTTGCCACGTTCCCCACTCCCTCCTCCAGCGCCCAGGTCGCCCCTTTGGCTGACCTTGTCGAAACCACCACACAGGCACATCACACTCGCTTGGTTCAGCTGGAAACTTCGGTTCTCCAGATTCTTACCACCCTCCAAGCACAATCAAAGCAATTGGAATCTTTCACATCTATGCTCCAATCCGTCCATGAGTCACTGCCCCCGGCAAAAAAGAAGGAACGCGTACCATCGCGTTCCTCTCCACTGTCATAATGGCGTTTGGCGAGGACCTCGAAATTGTGCAGTGGAACTGCCGAAACCTTTGCCACAATAAGACCCCCCTCCACCAGTATCTACTCACCCGCCCCTCTCTGCCTCATTTTCTCCTTCTCCAGGAGACCCGGACGGCCCGCAATGTCCCAGGCTACCGCGCCTACCATGCCACTAGGGCCACACCACTTGCGTCTGTTTATGTACGCAGTGACGTGCTCGTAGAGCAAATTGACATCCCCTCCACCCTCCTTAAATATTTAGTTTGTGTGGTTTATTACCACCCTTCTTCCCGCATCTCACTCGTCCTTTTGTCTTTTTACAACCCCCCTGTCACTTCCTCTTTATTCTCTGCTCTGGGCAAATTCCTTCACTCTCTTCCTTCTACCTCCCATCTCCTCTTTGGTGGTGACTTTAATGCCCCTCACACACTCTGGGGCTACCCACAAACCCTCAAACCCGGCCGCCTCCTGCAATGTCTGGCCCAGGAACGCCACCTCACCCTTCTTAATACTCCTGGCTCTCCTACTCGAGCGGGCATTGCCTCACAACGCCCCACGACACCCGACCTCACTTTCTCTCGGGGTTCACTTTCCTTTCACTGGCAGGTGACAGCCGAAACTTCTAAGTGACCACTTTCTCATCCATATCACCACCTCTCTTTCCCACAACCCTCGCTGTCATCCGGTTATTCACACTGACTGGCATGCTTTTCGCACTAATCTCGCCTCCGACTCCTTTCAATCCTACGACGACTGGACGTCGCGCATCTCTGCAGCGCTCACGTCCAGTAGCCGTCGCGTTCGCTCTCGTTACCCATTCCAAGACCCAGATCCTCACCTTATCCGTTTATGGCGTCGCCGTAAACGTCTTCAACGCTCCTTTCGCTCCCAACCACACAATGCCCAACTTTCCTCCCGGATCACTGCTCTGCGGGCTGAGATCGTCGCCCACTGCGCCTCCCTCGAGCACTCTCGTTGGAGTGCTCTTTGTGATGGCTTTGATTCTGCATTGCACTCGCGATACGCATGGTCTCTCTTTAAATCCCTCCTTGGCACTAAGCCTGCCCTTGCTCCCACTCTAGCTAAAGCCCTCACTCAGGGGACTCCCTCCGAAGTTTTTGATCAACTCGCCTCTCTCTACCTCCCGCCCCCTCTGGCACCCTCCTACCCGGTGTACTCAGGTGGACCTAACCCCGATCTGAACCAATGCTTCACTCTCCGGGAGCTCGAATCTGCTCTGGCTGCTAATGTTACACGCTCGGCTCCCGGTGAGGATGCCATTACATACACCACACTTCGTAACCTTCCTGAGTGCGCCAAAGAATTCCTCCTTCAAACCTACAATGAGGCCTGGGAGAGCGGCTGCTTGCCGAGCTCCTGGACATCCTCCCTTATTTCTATGATTCCAAAGCCGGGCAAACCTCCCTCTCTCTCTAACCTCCGCCCAATCTCCCTGACGTCGTGCGTTGGTAAGACCCTTGAGCGAATGGCTCTGACTCGCCTCTCTGATTTTCTTGAGGCCCGGGAGTTCTACCCTCATTCTCTCATTGGCTTCCGACGCCGCGTCTGTGCACAGGACATGTTTCTGATTCTCCAGCAAACGTTCCTGTCCCCTACACCCACTAAAATTTACGCACTTGTGACTGTCGATGTTCGCAAGGCCTTTGACGGTGTTTGCCACGATCACATCCTTTCTCAACTCGCCTGTTTGGATTGTGGCTCCCGCATGTATTCCTATATCCGCTCATTCCTCTCTAAACGTGTGGCTCGCTTTCGAGTAGATACCCACTTGTCTAATCCACACCACCTCACCCGTGGCACTCCTCAATGTGCTGTTCTCTCTCCTACCCTTTTCAATCTCGCTATGGCCTCTCTCGCCTCCCAGCTAGCTGAAATTCCCGACCTGCATCATATATTTTACGCCGATGACATCACTCTCTGGTGTTCATCAGGCTCTCCCGGTCACGTACAGGACACCCTGCAACGTGGCCTAGATCTCATCGACTCCTTTCTCACCACCGCTGGCCTTTCTCCTGCTCCTGAGAAATCCGAGCTTCTCCTTCTCAACCATTCCTCCTACCAGCGCTCACACAACCACTTCGTCTCTTTCCACCTTTCTGGCTCTCCCATTCCTGTCGTCACACAGTGCAAAGTTCTTGGCTTCCCTTTGCATGCGGCTAAGAATGTGCAAGCCCTCCACAGCGCTGTCACCACCTGCCACTCTGTAACTCACCTGCTGCGGCGCGTGGTCACTCGACGCTCAGGTCTCCACGAGGCTCACGCGTGCCGCGTTGCCCACGCGTTGGCCCTCAACAAGGTCTTGTAGTTTGCACCGTACGCTTCCTTCACTCAGACTCAACTTAGCGCTCTCGAGACTGCCCTTGTGGGCCTCTACAAGGCAGCTCTCAACCTCCCTATCACTACCTCTACCACTAAGCTCTTTGCCACAGGCCTCTTCCATCCTCTTCGTTCTCTTCTCAGTCTCCATCGTGACTCGCAGCTTGCCCGGCTTTCCCTTACCCGTCAGGGTCAGTGGTTATTGACTCAAGCGAGTATCTCGCCCATTCCAATCTCCCCGTTTACCTCTCCTATTCCCACCCCCGCTCCCAATCTTCGTATCCTTCCCCTCCCGACCAACATGTCCCCCGTCCTGCACGCCGGACGTCGTCATGCGGCCGCACAGCACCATTCCCTTCTCATTGATACCCAGGGTGTAGCTTACACGGATGCCTCCTTCGTGGCTCCTCGAGGTTCCTGCGGCTACGCCCTGTACCATCCACACCTCCCTGCTCCTGAAACCCACACCAGCGGGCCGTATCTACACCCTCCAGACGCATTGTCCCTCGAGGTCCTCGCCATTGCGCTTGCCCTCCAGTCTTTTGCCCTCCTTCCCTCTCTCCAAGAGTACACAGTTTATTCAGACTCACAAGCCGCTATACACCACATACAGAAACGCACCCTGACCCCTTCTATCCAACAGGAGGTCGAACGAGCGGTCTCCGCACTGCAGCCTTCCATCGTTTTCCTCCGCTGGGTCCCTGGGCATTCAGGGATTGACGGCAATGAGCTGGCCCATCAGCTCGCCCGCGACACACTTTTCCGGGCACCGTTGATCCCCTGGCCCAGGCCCTCGGAGGACGGTGGGAGACTCACCCTTCGCCGCACCATAAAAGAGGTCTACCTTGAGCTCCGCCTCGACAAACGCCTTTACCCTTCCCCTCATCCATCACTCACGGTGCCGGAGTCTCGCCTTCTTCGGCACATTCAGATGAATGCAGTTATCACCCCGTCCCGCCTCTTCCTCTATCGCTATCGATCGGACCCTTCCTGTCCCAACTGCCCCTGCATCTATGCGGACCTGGCCCATTGCCTCTTCTATTGCCCGGCTGCTCAGCAGTCGGGTTCCTTCCCCCCACCCTTTCTATCCATCACCACCTGGCTCGACTGGCTTGGCGCTGAAGGGGAAGAAGAACAGCGGCTTCTGGTCGCCCAGGCGGTCGACATGCTCGGCCTATAAATTATGGTCGAATAAAAGTCTTTTACTACTACTACTACTAGTAGAAGCTGGTAGTCTTGTCTGTTTTGTTGTTTAGTTTTGTTGTAGTTTTGTGTGCTTGTGTTTGTGTTACGCTAGGGTGTGTTAAATGTGCGTCTGTGTGGGTACACGGGTCGCCTATTCCATTCTTTCGGTCCGAGTGTTCTCCGGGGAGATCCGTGACAGGTACCTATCTCACTAATTTTTTCTTAGTGAACTACTTACGTGTTGAGGTCTTATGCGCCCCAACAAAGCAATGTCTGACAGGCAGCACGCACGATAGATGAAACAATGAAAAGGAACTTCCTGAAAGGAATGGTAGTTGTACGTCCATACTGCCTCATTAACGAGTAATGCACTCTTTGCCGAAGAAATAATTTTTTTTGAGGGCAAATGTTGTTATAGTGACATCTCCGGGATAACCGCTGATGGAATCAGTCGTTTCGGGAGAAGCAGGGAAATAAAAGAAAATAATTGAGAAAGAAATATCCTGAAACCACTTGGCTTTAGTATCGGTACATTCATTGCTCGTCTAAAGCAAAAAAAAATACAAACAGCAGCCCAAAATATGCCAACCTGACATCTCTCTGACAGAATTTCCCTAAATTAACCGTTTCAAGCCATAGGTTCTCCGGTCTCTCTTAATGAGCACAAAGAAATTGCGAACGCCAAGAACTTAGAACATACAATGGTAGGCTGTGTCACCTTTATTGTTCTCAAGCTACATGATGGCTATAAGCAGCGCCGAAGTGGGCGATTCATGAAAATTTTGGCCGCTTGATGTTCTATACCAGACACTGATATCACGTCAAGGCTGTTTTTTTTCTTCTTTTCCTTCCACAAAGAGCACTGCCCGCAATCGAAATCTGGCTTCTGCGAATTGGGCTGCCCAGCCGAATCGCAAACCCACTAAGCCACCAAGGGACGCCAGTTTTCTTGAAAGTGTGCAACGGTACAGATAGCTATGAATAGAGACGTTAAGAGAAGGGTGTCTCAGTATACAACAGGCTTTTTAGGGAAAGTTTAGAAAACACTTTTCTTCTCAATTACTGCATGTGTAGAAAAGCAGACGATTGCCATTCGTGACGTGCAGAGGGCATCGACCTATAATTTTCACGAGATCATTCCAAATTTTTGATCATGCCGTGTATCCTGAAGCGACCATAAGCAAATATATATTAAACTCGGAGCGTTATCCGTTTTATAAGGCATTTCAATGGCATCGGCCGAACACAAGAATAGAGAAGCTGTGCAACTGCAGAGACCGTGCTTATGTGCCTTCATCACACGTGTCCTAGTGCGCTGTTCACTCGACCATTTTGTGAGCAGTAACGAAAAGAGAACATGCCAAGGTTGAGGTTGTTGCTAATATCCATTTAGACTGTTGAGCAATCTTGTGCTGCAGCTCCAGGTTGGAAGAAAATTATTTTCTAGTTGCATGAATGTCAATATTTGTGGTCTAGTTAAATGTTACGACTTCTCTTTCGAGGTAGGCGCCAAGCCTACCTTAGTGTTTGCAGTTCCTCTTCGAGGAGAGGAAGTGTGAAGGGTTGTCTACATTAATTGAAGGCGCGCCAACGGGTTTTGGGAAAGTGGCTGCCATGCCACGGGCATTTCAGCTTTGAATGGCAGTCATGTGCGTACTGTCTTGTTGCGCAATCTTCTTATGGCCACAATGATCACAATGGGCTTTAGCGCACAAGGCGGGATTAGGTTCCTCGCGGTTGTATTTTTTCTCGATGGAGGGTGAATTGAACAAATGGCTTTCTTCCAAGAATTTCACTCTAAAGAACGAGCACCGGACCGGGAGAACCTTGTACCCACATAAAACAGGTGGCACTGGGGATCCAATCCAACACAACCTGAAAGCGAGCCACATGCTCGAACAAAGGCCACCGATTCACCTAAAAAAATGTCCACAGGTGGGCTCTACCAGAGTAGGCTGATTTAAGTCGTTTGAAGAAGGAAACAATCACTTATCATCCAACACAACGGCTTGGTGCAGGACCTTTTCCTTAAGAATTTCACCGGGAAACGCCGAGCACCAGGCCTGGGGAAGATGCCGATAGGCAAGTGTTGGGGCTAAACGTAAATATCACAGCAGCATGCACTCGAAGGAAGTAAGACTCTGAGACTGGGGGCATGAAACGGCGGAACGCCCAGGCAGACTTGTATGACTTGCATTATTTTTCGGTGGGATGCGGGAGGCTTCCCGACTGTAGAGTGAGCGTGGTATGCCACATAAATGATCTCGCTCTAAATGATTTCACTCATAATGAAGTCACGTAGTCGCGACAAGAGTGTGGCAGCCAAAAAGACAGCGAAAAGAGATTTCGAACGAAATTGTTTTTTTTTTGGGCTGACTCGCGCCCGCAAAATACTGAATTACTTAGCGGTGGTGGAGCAGCGACGGCTTGGCGGTCGTAGAACCGAATGCCTGCCGCTCTCGGCCGCACTCGATTTAATGCTGGCCAGGAGCCATCGACATAAGGCGCCGGAAGAACTACAACAATCTGGAACAAAGTGGAAGTTCTTGCGCACGGCTTCGATCATTCACAGTACATCGGGTCACATCTCGTGTCACAAATCAAAGGAAACGAAATTAGAATTTATTCATCTTCGTTTAGTACATTAATTTTTCCTGTTCAACCTAAGCACAGCAAATGCAAACGCTAAGCACAGCAAATAGAATCAAATGATGAAACCGGGTGCCGGCGGCTTTGAGCCTGAACAAAGAAGCAGTGCAAATATTCATGGCACAAGGGTCTCATAAGAGAGAAAATCTTCAAGGGTACCATAACACGACCGATAGCCTTCACATGACTTGAAGCAGGCGTTTCTTTTCGCAAAGGGATACAAAAATCAGAATTTCGACTTCATCATACAAAAACAGCAAGAATCTAAGTAAGATGAATTGTCTCCCAGAGTGGCAGAAACTTTATCAGATGCTAATCGCAACGCAGTGATCAACTGCCGCTGTCCCCAGGCACTACAACAGCGATTAAACCCTACCAAAATAATTTAAAATTGTATACACTATAAGTCTACTTGATTTCAGGAATGGTCGGAGTCAAGAGCAGCATGTTTTCTGCCATGGCACAGATCACGGCTGTGCAAGGGACTTAAACGCGCCGTTCAGCAAAAGCACATGACCAGCCGTTGCTCATCGGTGAATTCGATGAACTGCCTGAATGTATAACTAGTATCCAAAGCACTTGTTATAACCCACGTGTTCACGAGCATACCCAACAGTTTTGAACAAAAGCATT
Organism: Amblyomma americanum; assembly: GCA_030143305.2. Taxonomy (NCBI): domain Eukaryota; kingdom Metazoa; phylum Arthropoda; class Arachnida; order Ixodida; family Ixodidae; genus Amblyomma; species Amblyomma americanum. The sequence continues at coordinate 2,103 of JARKHS020026085.1, read as the reverse complement.
TTTAAACGGCGATATATTTTAAGATTAACTGCTGACGGGATATCATCAGATATCCCGCCGGCAGGCTGCCATTTTTTTTTAATTTTAACGTTTTTGATTTCGTGGAAAGTGTTCCATTTGGTTTTTTATGGCAGTGTGAACTGCTCGATGCGAGGAATGGAAGCACCCTGAAAGAAATATTTTGCTACAAACTGAATGACTGCACAATTACCTTCAATATCTCCATAAGGATAACTCACAATATTCTGATAGGGAAAATTTTCTTCAAAGAATATCGCACATGGGACAGCTAGTCGGGTGGATAATGTGGCAGGCCATCCAAGCCGTTGCGAGATATAGAACTACTGTCCACAGGAAAGGCGCCACATGCTCAACGTGACCTTCATCTTGAGGCAGTCAGTAAGGATAAAAGCGCTGAGCTTGAGCCACAATCCCAACACGGCGATAACAAAGGATTCACTTCAGTTGATGATTACATCATCGTCGACGTCATCATCATCACCAGCCCGTCTACGGCCACTGCAGGAGAAAGCCCACCATTATCTTTCCACTTAACCCTGCCCGGTCCTGTGCCAGGTGCGGTCACCTTATCCCATTAAACTCCTTCATCTTATTCGCCCACCCAAATTTCAGCCACCCCCTGCTGCTCTGCGTTCTCTTGGTATCGAGTCAATTACCCGTAATGACTATCAGTTATTCTGTCTTTGCATTACGTGCCCTACACAAGACAATTTCTTTTTCTTGACTTCGACCAGGGTGTCGTTAACCACCGTTTGTTCCCTGACCCGCTCAGCCCTCTTTCTCTCTGCTAAAGTCACACCTAGTATTTTCCTGTGAATAGCTCACTGCGTTTAGCTCAATTCAAAGTAAACTCTTGTCGTTAGCGTACACTTTTCTCCCATATAGGTCAGTGCCAGAAACATACAGCTCTTGATGAATGTTGGTAAACTTGCATTCATGAGCTGAGTGAACCTGCTTAATGCTCTCCACCCTGTGATGACCCCCATAATGCGCAGGTCCACACGGGACGGAGAGGCAAAGAGACACCGTATGGCTCAGTTTAAACAAACAGGTATATTCAATAATTACACATGATTAAGGTTATACATCAGAGGCTGGGGCGTCCGAGCTTACGTGCCGACGACTTCATGGGGGCGATGGAGTGGCTCCGGAGTTGGGCTCGAGCGGTTGCTGGCAGAAGCTGCACGCCGTCGGTCTTCGGCGCTGAAGGCCCTCTTGGCGAACGATGTCGTCCTGAGCGTGTATGCAGTAGAATTTCAATAGTCGTCCGTTTCTTCGAGGATGGTTCACAAACCCTTCCTCTAGTGTCGTTCGGCTTGGAAGATGAACAGGAGGCGAGCTTGTAGATGATGACAGCAGAGCATAATTTTACAACATACATATACAGAGAGTTAAACTGGAAAAAGCAGAACTGAATTTACAAAAGAACAAACTTTGCACTACTTTACTCATCGACCGGGCAGGTTAGTGCCTAAGTAGCATCACATTACATGCTAAGCATGGAGCCCCAGCTCAGACTGGACTGCATCCGTTTACATGCGCTTTTAAGCACTTGATTAACAAAGGACTAAGGGCGGTCATTTTCAGTGGCCCGCACAAAGCATCAATTCTCCAATCAAAAATAACATGCGAGATGGGGACAACCCCTTGGGTTGGGCTTAGCCTCGAACCCAGAGTCTTGTTAACAACACAAACTAAATAAACAAAAACGCCACAACTCTCTCTCAAGTGAGAGTATCCACAGGCTCTCCCTTCGGAGCTAATCCTTGCCCCATGCATGCATACCGCCACCCACCATCGGTCCGCGTCGCCCGTCAGCAACAGAGGAGGGGGCGAAAGGGCCCACGATGCTGCCGGGCTACCGACGGCGGGACACAGCTAATAAGCATGAAGGGGTTCGTCTGTCGCTCCGGGAAACCAGATTAAGGGTCGCCCCTGTCTTCCCACATTCTTGGCGAGTCTTGCCTGTCCGCCATGACAGGTGTCCGTCACGGCCCTCCTGGGAATGCGCTTTTGTTCACTAGCGCCTGTCTTCCCACATTCTTGGCGAGTACTGCCCGCGTCGAAAGGGGGGGGGGGAAA
>JARKHS020026084.1:0-31358 GCA_030143305.2 Amblyomma americanum | reverse complement strand
CCTGCAGCTTTCTTGGAATTGAAGCTAAAGATTATGCTATGAAGGTCCTGGGGTGTAATAGTCGGGAGAAAAGCTGAAGAAGCTGTGCAATACAAAGACCGTGGAACCTCATAGTGGGATAAAGGAAACTTCCTGGAAACCTGAGAGAAAAATGCATTAAACTCAGAGGCCGCAGAGGGCAAATCTTTGAAGGATTGGCAAATGAATCGCTAATGGATTGTTTCGGGTTTCGTCCAAAAAGGCAATTGATAGTTGGCCAAGTTTTACGTGAAGAGTGTTGGTTGTTACGAAAAGCCGAATTGAAATAGTTAGGTTTCGAAGCTCGAATCATGGCAGTGACTTTATTTCTATGCAACCTGAAATTATCTTTGAGGAGTGTGTTTTTGGGACTACGCTTGCAACGTGTCCAAAGGGTGTCTTTTTCTGCAATGGCCTTCAGAATGTCACTTGTTAACCAAGGAAGGTTTGGGTTGCGTTTTTTCATCACTTTGACCTTTGTGATGAGGCTATTATAGAACTGACAACCTGCACAAACCTGTCATACACGTTAAAAGAATTAACTTCCTCGAGGAAAGAGACCCAATAATCCTTAATAATACAGCTTCTAATCCATCTAAAAATTAGTTTATTCAGTGTGCTTATCACTAATGGTACACTGTATCATTTATTGACCGTGGATACATTTTGAATTCGCCTCCTCTGGGTAGCGATCTGTGGTTGGTTCCTTTGGGGCCACGTGACCATGGGACGTCATACCTCTCTTGCCCAGTCCACGAGTTTAATGATACCGGATGGCCGTGGGGTGCCCCTGATGTGAACTCTTACGCTATGTTGCTGTCTAGGAATCAGGTACCTCACAACCCGGTGGATGAGATGTAATGGCGTCACAAGGTCCCTTGACCTGTTAGACAAATCAGAGTGGCTCATAAGGGCGGGTTCTGATGACGTCACAATACCAGGTGACCACTCTCGACGAATTGGTGGCCTATCGTGCAGGTTGTGATGACGTCACAAGGTCGTGTTGTTTTTCTCGACGAATCAGCTGATTTCGTGACACCCGATGGGAGAATTTGCTCCTGGTGAGAACTTTAATGCTGGCCGCATTAAAATAATGCTCCTACTAATTACATGGCTACTGGCTACGAAATAGGTATTTGAAGCCGAGCTGCAGAACAAATTCTTCTGCTTGCGCATGAATCAGTGGCCCGCTGATCGGAATGTTTTCACTGCGGGATCTCCGCGGCCAAACCACCAGGCACTTCTCCAGATCTTCGTGGTAGCCACCTGCAGTCGTTTTGTTTGAGGGCCAAAGCGTGACGTCCCGAATGCCCGCTGTAGCTTATCCTTGTCCTGAAGTATCCTTGTGAGGCTGCTCTTGGGGACAGCGTAGTTCGTCGCATGAGCTGTTTTTGTGAAGCGACCATTCACGAAGTCGTTAGTTATCTCCACCTTCCTTTCTAACGTAAGGGCATTGTGAGGTCGCTTCAGCGCTGCCATCGGATGCTGACTGCGCAACGAAATGTCGCATACGACGCTCAACAGCGGATGTAAGGCTTAAGCCTAGCTGAACACAACTGCAAGCATACCTGACAGAAAGCAAGCGATGCGGTTGCAGTGTGCGAGAAAACCGGAAACGTCCAAAGACGGAAATCGGGAAGAGGGGAGGGGGGGGCGGCAGTAATGCGTACTGCGATGGGGCTGCGCGTTCACGTCAAGATACGGTTTCGAGCCTATTTCCGGTTCCGTTTATACAGTGGTCGAAAAATTTTTGTTCCGATTAACGAGATTTTTTTTTTCATTGCCTTAATACAAAACCAACCAACTGCGAGGCGGTTGTTCTATTTAAGCGTTGGTTACGTTTAACCGACTTCCGTTTATCGAGATTTTACATATGCTGCACGCATCATAGACAACGTTTCCATGCCCCGAATAAGCAAGGTCACACTATAGTACATCAGTTCTACCAGAAAACTAAGCTCCCTGCATTTAGCTTGTCTCTCCACCAGCGAAAGCACTCTCCTCCTGGAGAGTACGTATGCGCTGCGGTCAGGAACAAAGTCAAAACACCTTCACGGTTTTCACTCGATCAGTATCCACAGAGTGGCTAAAAACTTACACAGGCTTTGCGGTATTTCTAATATATTTTATTTGTGTAACAGGACCTCACGTGCAATGTAGTGAAATATGAGAGAATAAAACAACCCTCTGAACTGTAGCCTTGCGAATTCCTGTCTTGACTTCCATTATAAATTTCTCGATGCCAGACATGACTGTAAGTTAAATATTTCCAGGGTTTCTCTTTGTAACAATACCCCATCAGTGCCAACGTGCTCATGAATCTCCGTTTGTTTAGCACAGTGCTTGACAACGAAAGTGTCGGTTGTTCCTTCGGACAAAATAAGGAAACATGCAGTGCGGTACACTGAGGCGAGCGATCAAGAATTTGCCACTCAGCTGTTCGCATTTCCATTTGAAATAATACCTGCGCATATTTACTTTTCTCCTATTCAGCTGTTGAGGCAGAGGGTTGGACATTTTAAAGGATAAGTGGGCCAATCTAAGTATCACCCCTTTGTGATGAAAAGCATGAAAATATGCACAACATAGACGCGTAATAAGTGCATAACTCATCAAACATGCATTGAGCGTCACCGATTGGATGCAATGACACTACATACTGTGCGAGTCAGTCTATCTCTGTAGTAAAGCCACCCAAAGAAGAAAAAGGCTCAGAAGAGTCGCAGACAGCACACAAAGGCCCTATCAACTGCGATTTTATTACAAATCTCTGGAATTACGCCTGTTAAACGAGACACAGCAGACAAATCCAGCTAATTTTTTTTTCTCTTTTTTGGAAAAAAATGTTTTTATGCCGCTTTCTGGGAAATGCTGACATTTTTCTAGATGCAAAAATGAAACTCATTTACTGTCGAGAATTCCGGATTCATACATTCATAGCAATTTAAAAAACTCCTGTTCGCGTACATCAGTTCGCATACTGTGACAAATGGGTACACAACCGAGGAACCAAGGCCCAAAGATAATCACAATGTCTACATCTTCGCTAAACGAAGTAGGCTAACACGTATAACGCAAGCGCTGGGTGGTGAGGAAGATGGATTCTGTATCTTAGGTTTTGCGATCCCATAAAGTGCACCGATTTGCCGAAATAAACCCTCTTAGTTTTTGTCAGACTTCTTGGTACTTCGTGCTTTACTTGTTCACTGCAGTATTGCGCTGAAGAGTGTCTAAATATCCTTGGCTTCCTCGGCGGAGTACCTCAGAATCATTCCTAGCGGTTCGACAGTACTGAAAAATTCTGGCTTCTTCCACATCGTAATGCGTTCAATTCGCTTCATCCCTTGAGGGCCTTCGAAATGTGATCACTGGTTCCTGACGCGAACGCGTGTGCCTAGGTGCAGTCGTGGTCAATTGTGAGAGGGAACAACCATCTTGCAGAAAATGGTGAATTTTCTGCTGATTTCTTCTATAAATTTGATAAGTATTTTAGGATACCGGACGCCAAGACGAAACCTAGTCAGATAACGGATAAAACTGTGCTTATCACACTTAATTATAAAGTTATCAATAAATCAGTGCTCAAACAACGTTCCTCCTCATATTGCTCATGGCTGTACAGTGCATGACACAAAGAGGTGAGGCGCGTAGGACGATCTAGCGGTGGGAATCTCCCCGGCCGATGCGTCACCCCGCAGCGATGCCGATTGCACGCTCTTCGAAAAGAAAGACGTTCAAGTTGTTGCCGAAGGAAACAGAATGCCGAGTACTCGCTAGAGGTGTCGCACACGTCTACCTACTCCTGCTGCTTTGCGCACAGTGCGCTTACGTGCAGCGCGTCCCAAACCAAGTTTGGCACAGCTCTCTTCGCAACATGTGCACCGAATGGCAACTCACGCCCTGCAACGCGATTCGCAAAACCAGTTGGCCACCCTTAACAACTACCTAGACTGGCGCTCTTACGAGAGCGCCGTGTTTCCTTTCCGCTGATGAAATACTGCGCGCAGTCAGACGCTTGTATATGAATAATAATAATAATAATAATAATAATAATAATAATAATAATAATAATAATAATATTAATAATTGGTTTTTGGGGAACGAAATGGCGCAGTATATGTCTCATACATCGTTGGACACCGGAACCGCGCCGTAAGTGAAGGGATAAATGAGGGAGTGAAAGAAGAAAGGAAGAAAGAGGTGCCGTAGTGGAGGGCTCCGGAATAATTTCGACCACCTAGGGATCTTTAACGTGCACTGACATCGCACAGCATACGGGCGCCTTAGCGTTTTTCCTCCATAAAAGCACAGCCGCCGCGGTCGCGTTCGAACCCGGGAACTCCTGATCAGTAGTTGAGCACCCTAACCACTTATATATGAACGGTGTTATTTTTAGAGTAGACTAAGCAGAGACAAGAGGCATCTTTAAGGTAATTATCAAAAACGAAGCAGAAGGCTAGAAACGTCTCCAGATTCGAATTCTGCTCTAAAACGTCCCAAATAAAGCTCGAATAAAGTCCGGGTAAAAAAACGGTACAGAATGCCAGTCAGACGACGTCAAAGAAATGGTCTTGGAATGGGCTGTAATTGAACCTTACCTGCAGTTAATGCGTGCTGCAGTTAAGATCTCCACAATATGATTTATAGCTACCATTTTGTACCCCCAATTTCGTTGGTTTTGTTCATGAAAAAGGAGGATATGTCCCCACATCAAGCTCGCACTGTACACTGCGAGAAAAACCTATTGCACGCCGCAAGCTTGGCATAAACTGTTCTTCCTCTACAGCAAATAAAACGAAACAATACTCTTTGCTGCGTTCACTAAAACAACACAAAGCAATAACAAAATAAGCAGCATCTCAACTGCATGTCGATAAAGGAACAGTAGAAAAGACATGGGCATTACAACGCAAGAACCTAAAATGTTATAAGCATTCTGATGAAGGCGAAACGCAAAGGCACCCGCGTGCTGTGCGATGTCAGTGCACGTTAAAGATCCCATAGTGATCGAGAGAGAGAAAAAACTTTATTTGGTCCATTAAGTGTTTAGCGTTCGGTCTTCGTCTGCATCGCTGCAGACTCTTGACCTTCGAAGCAGGGTTGGGCCCCTAGTCCAGGGCTCCACTGGGGCGCACTGCTTCGCTTGCGTGCTGCACCATTGCCCTTCGGGCGGCGAGCTCGCAGCTGGTTAGCCGGCTCTCCCACTTGTCCGCACTCGGGGTTTTGTGTTGGTGGAACGTGTAGTTTCGCTTACACTCCCAGGTTATATGGTAAAGCGTGGGGGTTGCCCCGCACCACGGGCATATATTCCTATACTGTGTAGGATACATCTTGCTAAGTATATGTAGGTTAAAGAATGTTCCCGTTTGCAGCCTCTGCCAAGTAGCTGCTTCTTGTTGTGTTAGGCCTTATGTGGCGGGGAGTATCTAATTATCCTGCCTCTTTGATAGTTTAGGTATTCTGAAAATCCGATCTCCACGGTGAAGTCCTGTCCCAGGGCGTATGGCCGCTAGGCTCGGTACGTGATATCTCGAGCCAAGCTTTCTGCCCTTTCGTTTCCTTCTATCCCCGTGTGTGCCGGAATCCAGATTAATTTCTGGGTTGCTGTTTCTCTGAGGTGTACTGCTTCGCGGAGGATAGCTAAGGCAGCCCTGCAGATTCTACCTTTCGTATAGTTTCTGCATGTCTCTTTTGAGTCCGTTAGGATGACCAATGATTCGTCTTTTCGATAGCCCTCAGCCGCTGCCAGCGCAACAGCGACCTCATCCGCTTCCGCTAGCCTGACGCTACGTGTAGTTGCGCAGGTGATTAGATCGCCTGCGTTATCAACTACCACCGAACCTGTCTTGCAGTAGTTTTCGCGTCTATTCCATGGATACATGATTGCATCCGTGAAGACTGTGTTTTCTAATTTGGCTAAGTACCTCTCCACGTAATCTGCACGCGCCTGTCTCCTGGCCGCGTGCAAATTTGGGTCCATGTTTTTCGGAATGGGATTGGCCTGTAGGGTTTTACGGATCTCGTCGGGTATATCGGCGAATCGATCGAGATGCCCCTTTGGGTAGCGACCCAACCTTGTCAGGAACGCTCTTCCGGTAGATGTGTTTCTGAGTCGTTGCAGCTGTGCTTCGTGCTGTGCTTCTGCCAGCTCAACAAAGGTGTTGCTGATTCCTAGCTGTAGCAGCTTCTCATTCGAGGTGTTTCTTGGTAGGTGGAGTGCCGTCTTGTATGCCTTCCTTAGGATTGTCTCTGCCTGTTCCGTTTCGCTTTTGATCATGGGGTGGTCTGGCAGCGAGTAGATGACCCTACTGACTATGAGGCTTCGTACTAGTTTTAGCGTGTCGTCTTCTTTCATTCCATGTCTTCGGTTGGAGACTCTGGTTATCATTCTGCCTACCTGTTCGGTTGACTTGCCGAGCAGGCAGAGTGTCTGGCTGCATTTTCTGCTTGCTGCATCCACATCCCTAGGACTGTTATCATGTTTTTCTCCGGGATGTTTTGCCCCTCTAGTTTCATTTCGAGCGGCGCGTCGGTGGGATGCCTTCCTAACCTCAATAGTTCGGACTTTTCTGTAGAGCAGGCTAGTCCTCTTTTCTTCACGTATCTTTCAACGCATGTTGCTGCTCGTTGTAGCAGATCTTGCTTTTCCCCCAGGGATCCATGGTTCCCCCAGACCGTGATGTCATCTGCGTACATCGCGTGCTGGATGCCCTGGATTCTGCTGAGTCTTCTCGCTAGGCCGATCATCGCCACATTAAAGAGTATGGGCGAGATGACCGAGCCTTGGGGTGTTTCTTTGCTTGGGGTGGTGAAGACGTCACTCCTCAGCTCCCCTAGTCCCACCGTGGCCGTTCTGTTGCTCAAGAAGTCTTTGACATAGTCATGGATTCTCTCGCAGTTGGTGTTGTTTAGCCCCTCCATTATAGCGGCGTGGCCGACGTTGTCAAAAGCAGCTTTTATGTCGAGTGCCACGACTACGTTCTCCCCTTGTTTGGGTATTGTCTCCAGGCATTCTTCTTTAAGCTGCAGTAGTACGTCCTGCGTCGAGAGGTTCGCCCTGAAGCAGAACATGGTGCCCGGGTAGAGCCTCTTGTTTTCTAGGTGTTGCTGGATGCGTTTCGTGACGATCCTCTCGTACAGTTTTCCCAGGCAAGAATTGAGGGAGATTGGTCTGAGGTTCTCGACATGCAGCTTCTTGCCTGGTTTGGGGATCATGACTACTACGGCATGCTTCCATTCAGTTGGTATCTTTGCTTATTCCCATTGTCTGTTTAGGTAGGCCGTCAACTGGTCCACTCCTTTACCGCTTAAATTTCTTATGAGAGAGTTTCTAAATCTATCTGCTCCTGCCGCTGTGTTTTTTGTAATGGCTCTCATTGCCGCGGTGACTTCCTCTCTGGTGATGGGCTTGTCCATATTTAGATTTTCTTCTCCAAGGTAGTTTCCTTCGTAGCCCTTGGGCTCATCTGTGCCGTAGCATTTGGTTCTGACTTCATCGAGGAACTGCTCGTCTGTTCCTTGATATTGGTGCACTAGTCTGTATGGCTTTTCCGCTCTCTGCTTTAGTCTTGGTAGGATCCATGAGAGCCTTTAGAATCCGCCCCGTTTTAGCCGTGCTGAGTGTTCCATTCAGCGAAGTGCTGAACTGTTGCCACCGTTGCCTGGCTAAGTGTGTTGCGTACTCTTCTGCTTGGGATGTTACCTCGGCTATCTTCTTCTTTAGCTTGCTATTAAATTTCTGTTTCTTCCACCTCTTAATAAGACCGCGTCTTACCTCACATAGCCTGAGTAGCCGCTTGTCCACCTCTTGTGCTTCTTCTGTACGATCTACCTCCTTGGTATACATTTCCTGTATTTGTTTCAGTTGTTGGCACCACTCTTCTATCGAAGTGATGTTGCCCTCTAGTTGCCGGCAGTGGTGCCTAAAGGCGTCCCAGTCCGTGAGGCGGCCCGTGCCATTTTTTCTCTTGATGTTATCTGCTGCGGTGCTTATTCTTATGATGTGATGGTCGCTGCCAAGGTTTTCTCAGCAAATTCTCCCATTCCGCTTGTTTTGCTCCTTTGACAAAGGTTAGTTCGGGACACGTGTCTGGGCTGACGCTGTTACCCTGCCTAGTTGGTTGATTTTCGTGCTCGAAATTATTCCGGAGGCCTCCACTGCGGCACCTCTTTCTTCCTTTCTTTCCTCATAAAGTCACCTATCCCTTTTCTTCCGGCGCGGTTTAGGTACTGCGCCATTTTCTTTCCCCAACAACCAATTTATAAAAATTCCCCTAATAAACACTATACACCTACTTAAGTGGCCTCAAAATTTCTCTGACGGTGCCTGCACCGTCATGAGGAAACCATAAGAAAATATTTTTCCCGCCTCCTTACACAGCCTTCGTGACGCGCCTATGATTTCTGCTTCCCGCAATAGCTTCCCTGTAAACATCAACGTTCTTGAAGAATTGGCTTGCACAGAAAGAAGTGGCTAAAATAGGCTGCCGCATAGCTCGGTGATGCGATACAGCGCGAATAAAGACGGGGACGAAGCGAGACAAGACACCACAGCGCTGTTGGCACCGGCATTTTGCAACAAAAACACAAAAACAAGAGCCAAAGGGCCTTAAACCGCAGTACAAGGCGAGGAATGAAACTAGGGAGCAAAAAGCAGGGCACTAACAATTTGCTAGGGGAAAATAAAGCCAAAAAAAGGGTAAAAAAGATCTAAAACCGTGCGAGAGAGACTAAAATTGCAGGGCCAAAAGGGGCAAATAAGAGGCTGCTCATGACATGGCGGCAAACACACCTGAAAACTACTAAGAGCCAAAAGGTTCTAAAATCGCTGAAAATCAAAACCGAATGAGGAAATCACCTACATGACATCTGGCTCAAATAATCTACTTCTCGTTTCGTCAGGGCGATCGAGGGAGAGCTGACACAGTCCTCTCCTAGTTTCAAGATGTGCAATGCCTCCGTGATTTCGCGAGTGCTTTGATGGGAATTTTTATCTAGAACAGTGCAATCTTGAAACAACGGCGTGCAAGGGCGAGACGGACACTTCAAGCAATGCACTCCCAGGTTCCTCTTTGCTGTGTTGCTGACGTCATTAGAGTGCTCCATCAGTCGCTCATTAAGGCACCGACCAGTTTGGCCTATGTAAGCCCTGCCACAACTCAAAGGAATTTTATACACGACACCGACTTTGCAGGATACAAAAGGTAAACGGTGTTTGATCGGGCAGGCTGGTTTACGCTCTGCAGGGGCGTTTACTCTGTGGCAGAGCTTGGAGAGCTTGTCGGGAGCCGAAAACACCACTCTAACATCAGCCCGCTGGCCTATTCTCTTCAACCGGTGAGACGATCCCTTCCTTCTGAAGGACTCGAGTAAAGTTCTTGACTTCCTGAAATCTAACCGCAGATCTCTCATGCCATTCTCGGTTGACATTAAAGATCTTTATTATTCTTTGCCACATGACAAGCTTTTGTCTTGCGTTGAAAGTAGCATCGATGCGTTCGGCTCGGTTGCATTTCAAAATTCTTCCGGTATATCGGTAGGTGGCTTCTTAGAATTGTTGACGGTCTATCTTAATTCCACTTTTGTTAAATGGGGCGAGAGCAGCTACATTCAGAAAAGCGGTGTGTGCATTGGCTCATGCATTGCTCCCATCCTCAGTGACATCTACCTTGCCGTGACATCTATCATGACCGACTGCTCGCTGAACGACTCCCTTCGGTTGTCACAAAAGTTTTTAGATTTGTAGACGATTACTTAGTATTACTTGCTGACAATGTTTGCTCCTTTCCATGTACTGTTTCAGCGCTGTGGTGTCTTGTCTCGCTTCGTCCCCGTCTTTATTCGCGCTGTATCGCATTATGGAAAATTACCAACTAGCCCGATCTGCCACTCTTGCTAGCTCGGTGAGAGCCGTGATTTTCCTCCATTTTCTCCCCTTCTACATGTTGTTTTTGTTGGCATGTGTGCTGTAAGACGTTCCCAATGTCGTGTTTCCGCGTGCCACTTTCATCGGTGGCTTGTGCCGCTAGGCTGCACCTTCTCGTGCGCGATTTCTCTCTGACAATTGCCTCCCACAGTTTCGTCCTGAACGGATACTTTCGTCAATCATCAGGGCTTCACTGTGTGCCAAGGATCCCGCGGAAGCAGAATCACTGGTCATAGCCATGACCATCAAGGCTCAAGACCAAAAGGGAAGCCATCCCACGTAGTGACGGACTCCCAACAAGCCTGCAGTAACTAACTTGACGAAACACCTCACGGAATGGCGAGCACTCTATTAACTACACTCGCACACTGGCACAGAATAACGTAGACGACTGATCACGAAGACCTAGCCGGAAACGAGGAATCAAATGGTCTAGCCCAAACTCTGAGAAATCGGGCGGATCCCCATCCCGACGCCAACCCTTCCTAGGACCTTATGATGAAAGGCTACAACAGCCTAGGCTAGAGAAGACATTTCTCACCGCCGCACAAACAACTGTTCACCTCGGATGCCATTGACTGGAGGAGAATACAAACATATATCAAAGTCTTCACATTTTACACAAGATCAGACCCACGCAGTACCCAAGTTATTGTTCTTGATGCGGAGCAAGCCCCACGCTCTACCATACATCTTGGGAATGCCAGGACAAACCGGACAAAAAGTTAGCAGTGCCACACCCGACACGCAAGAAGTGGGAGGAATCCCTGAGCGGCGACAACCTGGATCAGTAAGCCTGGATCATCCCGCTAATCCGCAAGTCAGCTCCCGCCAGCGGAGCCCTGGACTAGGGGCCCGGACCACCCGACTCCTGCGAATTAATCTATTCTGAACAAAAGTTTTCTCTCGCGCGCACACTTTTCTAACCGCGCTGCACGACTTCGGCAGCAACCTGCACGAGAGAAATGGGAAGCAGCCCTGCTTGGCTGCTCAGACCTTCAAGACCAAATGGCCTTGGTCCAGGCAGCCAGCACGGCGGCTTGAACCAATGGTGTCCCGGACTATGTACAACACCTAGAACGTGGGTCCCCACTAGGGGTGCACACCAATTTTTTTAGTAATAATAATAATAATTGGTTTTGGGGGAAAGGAAATGGCGCAGTATCTGTCTCATATATCGTTGGACACCTGAACCGCGCCGTCAGGGAAGGGATGAAGAAGGGAGTGGAAGGAGAAAGGAAGAGGGGCCGTAGTGGCGGGCTCCGGAATGATTTCGACCACCTGGGGATCTTTAACGTGCACTGACATCGCACAGCACACGGGCGCCTTAGCGTTTTCCTCCATCAAAACACAGCCGCCGCGGTCGGGTTCGAACCCGGGAATAATAATAATAATTGGTTTTGGGGGAAAGGAAATGGCGCAGTATCTGTCTCATATATCGTTGGACACCTGAACCGCGCCGTAAGGGAAGGGATAAAGGAGGGAATGAAAGAAGAAAGGAAGAAGAGGTGCCGTAGTGGAGGGCTCCGGAATAATTTCGACCACCTGGGGATCTTTAACGTGCACTGACATCGCACAGCACACGGGCGCCTTAGCGTTTTTCCTCCATAAAAACGCAGCCGCCGCGGTCGGGTTCGAGCCCGGGAACTCCGGATCAGTAGTCGAGCGCCCTAACCACTGAGCCACCGCGGCGGGGCTATCTTTATTGCGCAATGAAAGCTTTTCAGCACAACCGCGTTTCAGAGCGCAGCTCTTCAATGACTGTTCGTGGATCGAGCGGCGTCCTTTGCTGGCGCCGTCGGCCTCGGCGTAACCGGCAGAGCGAACAAGCAGCATAGCGGAGGGTGAAAGAAAGTACGGCGTTGGCAGCCGGTAGTGTTCCGTGGCGGCGACCCACTAAGAGATGGCGCCAAAGTAACGCGCGCTGTCGTTCTTTCGTCCGAGGAGAGGATCAGCAGCGGTTGACCGTTGTGCGCTGCCCAAGCTGACCACGGAAACACAGCGCCGCCTCTGTTCGGTGTGTTCCGTATGCAGTCGCCCACGTCTCAAATACCGCAGCAGCTGCGCTCAAAAGTCGCATTACCGGGAAGCGCAATCGGGGAGTAATTTTTTTACAGTCGTGAAACGCATCTATAAAGATTTCTTTTGCTTGTATTCTGCGATCTGTTATATGAGGAGTCACCGCGGTCGAAACGAGGGGCACACACTCGGCACAGTCTCGGTTTAACAGGTCAATACAAACAGTGGGAGATTGGGCAAGGTTTGGCGAAGACCAGAACAAGAGACGGAATTTATTCTTTCTACTCATCTTCTTTGAACGCGACAGCGTTAAAGAGCTCATGGCGCAGAAAATCCGGCGTCAGCGTCGATGACAGTGAGAAAAAAATCCCAAAAGAACTCCTGAGAAGCAACCCAGGAGGCAGGTGGGCCACGTAGGTAATGTGACCTTGTGGCGTCATCACAACCTGCCCACCGGATTGTGACAAGCTGGGCACCATGGCAGCTGGCAGTTAAATAATGATCGGCGGCTAGAACTTGCTCGGCCAGAGCAAATTACGTCGCACAAGCCCCAACGGTTGCAGCGCCTGCAATTGCAGTGCAGCGGCGCATCGTTTAGCCACTGCACCACAGCGCCAGGAGGGGTATGAGGACTCCCACGGTGTAAAAATGACCAGTTCTGCACATAACGGCATTAACCCATTAATTTATCGCGTAATACCCTTAGATGAAGCATAAGTTCCCCTCCAATTTTGTTCCGAAAGCAACACTACGCCAGCCAAGCAGCCAACTAGGCTCATCGCGTGGTCGCACTTCAGCCGTATGCCGTGGCCCACGAACGACCTTGAGCCGCCGTTGCCTAGCAATGCCGCAGCCGTGCTCCAACAGATGGCGCCGCTGTCGACGCCGCTGCCATCGCCGCTCGCTCCCCCAGATGTGCCATGCTGGGGTAGAGTGAAAGGAGGTGTCTCCTCGCGACTCCTCGCGAGGTTATGTTACGTGACGGCCAGCCGAGTATGAGACGAGATGACCGATGGCAATGAGATGATTTAATAGTTGCTGGCCTAGCGCTAGCGCTTCTGCCCGAGCCACTGCACAGCTCATTGTCTTCTTCGACACACTGCCTGGGGCCTCCGAGCGATCGTCCCGATCGGTGACAAAGAGACACGCGAAGTGTTTACGGGCTTCAGAGCATGGTTGGAGAGGAACGGGAAAGTGGTGAGGTTCTAGCCGCCACGATGAATGAGATGGCTGAATTATTCCTGGTCCACGAAGCTGCCGGGCCGCAGGTCACCAGGAGCCGACGGTCGAGGCCCCAGGACGCGCCGAACGGCATGGCCAGGAGAACGGTGTCTTCTGATGTAAGCGGCATCTCAGATCGGCGGGGTCGGTAGGTCAGGTCCTTGCGTCGGGTTCAGTTCGTCGTGTTGAATGGACTGAACAGGGAACGGGGTGTGGGGATCAACTGCGAGGTCGGTTCGGGTCTGAAAGGCTGGGTCGCGGCGGAGCGATGAAGGCCAAGCACTCACGGCCGACGACCACGGCTCCTGCGTGCGCCGAAGCAGGACCTGGTCCGGGAGGACCTGGTCCTCGGCAGTGGCGCGGCATGGAGCGCTCGCGCTTGGCCCACCGCCATTAAATACTTCCATCGCCATCTGTCATGTAGTCGTGCTTTCACCTGCTTGCCGCCACGTAACATTTGGTGTGAGGTGCGGAGTTCATCCCTATCCTGGCCCTGGAGCTTCGGCGTCCTGCTTGTGCCATGGTCGTCGGTCGTATGTTCCTCTTCGCACCGTCCGGCAGTGCCCCAGCCCACCAGACCAGAGCCGACCACGCCATTCACCCCAGCCCCGTCCCCCACCCCGACCAGAAGACACGACGACATGACGACGCCGCCGCAACTGAAACCTATGACCCCACCGACGCCAGAAGCCGCCAACATATTGCCACAGTGTTAGCCATTTACTGGCGCCGCCATGCGGTGGGACAGCACCCGCTGGTCTTTGTCTTCCCCGGCTCGTGCGTGGTTCGCTGAGTGTGTCTGCCTGGATAGTGCTGGTGTGCCCTTCTTCTCTTTCTGTCGGCTTTCGGTGACATTTTCGTGGAGCTGCTGGGTAATTTTCCAATGCGCGAAGAGCTCCCGGGAGCCTCCGACGACGCCCAGTTACACCCGTGGACACAACACCTGTCCACAAGGCAAGCCGCAGATTGCGAGGCTTAACTCCTGAGTTTCGACCCCTGACGGCACGATCCCCCGCACAATGACGTCCACTGCAACAAGTCAGACTACCCAGAATGCCGTAAGCTCCTCGCCACTGCTTCTTCATGCACCTCGCACTCCCGCGTCGTTTCATGGCGACAAGTTCGAAGACGTGGAAGACTGGTTGGCCAGCTACGACCAAGTCGCTGCGTTTAATCTGTGGGACGAAGACCGCAAGCTACGCAATGTCTATTTTGCCCTGGAAAACCCCACCAAGATGTGGTTTGACAACTACGAGTCCGCTATCCCCACCTGGCGAGACTTCCGGCGACAGTTGCTCGACACCTTCGAGCGAGCTGAAGTTGCCCTGCAGTGCCAAGCGCAGCGGCCAAATGAAAGCCTCGCCATGTTCTTGCGTCATCTTATACGAAAAGTGAAAGAGAAACCTTTCGTAGGACTTTTGCGCGACCCTCGTAGCACAGTGGTTGACTCTGCTCGGGAGGCGACGAGCAAGGAGCACGCCTTGCAGCAGAGGTTCGCGCATTACGGCCGTCCAACGAATATAACTGCTATGGACGCCAACATGCCGCTGCTTGGAACCGAGAGTGAGGCCCTCCGTGAGCTTGTCAGCAGCATTGTGCGCGAGGAGCTACAGAAGCTTCGCCCTGTCGAGCAACACCCGGGTGTCGGAGCAATCTCGGATGTCATTCGCGACGAAGTCCGTCGAGCGGCGCAGCCAAGGGCCTGTCCCCAGCCGCTGCCTGAGCCGTATGTCATGACGTACAGTGAAGCGTTGCGCAGCTTTGCGCCAGCACCACCGGCGTTTTACTGCCCTGCTCCTTCTGCACCGCATCGACGCTTTTCAACTTTGCCTGCCCTCTCCGACGCACGACCACCCCTCAGCAAAGCACATGCGTGGCGCACATCGAACACCCGGCCCCTGTGCTTCCACTGCGGTGAAGCCGCCCACATATTGCGCACTGCCCGTATAGTCGGATGGACCTGCGAGCGTTTTCACCAGACGCACCCCGGCCACTATATGCTGAATGACCCCGTGATATCGAGCAGTACCTGTCGGCCAGCGTTCCCCCTGCGCCTTCGCCACAGCGGCCGTCCAGATCTCCGTCGCCCCGTCGGTTCTCTTCCCCAGGTCGCCAGCCGTCCATCCTGCAGTCCTGTACTCCACGCCGGGAAAACTGAAGACGGCGACCTCTCGGAGTAGGGCCGCCGTTGCTCCGCAATTCGAACAAGATCCTCCGCTCGCCGACTTGACCCTTCAACCCGATCTTCCAGCTGCTGCCAACCCCTTCCGACGCTCAGAACAGCCCCTGCTCGACGCCTCATTTTTAAGAACATCTCGACCCTCCGCTTCAGAACCTTCCATTGCGCGTCTTCCAGGAAATGAGGTTTTCTCAGCTGAAATATCGGTCTTCGCTGACAACCACCAGATTTCTCAGTTATGAGTCGTTGTCTTGCTACCCTCTTACGAAAAGTGCTGACACCCTGGCACGGAACGCAATTTCGAACCATTGGCAGTCACCTGGTGATACCGCTAGGCGTCTGCACCAATAGGATTGAGATTCCCGGTATCATCTTCACTGGTTACTTCGCTGGGCTGGCCAAGTGCTCAAAGGACCTGATCTTCGGTCTCGAATTTCTTCGCGAGAATGGGGCTGTCATCGACCTCCGCGAACTCACGGTGACATTCTTCGCCCCATGCACCGTAGCCGACGACAGTGCTCCAGGAAGACCCGTTTTCCGCGTGTCCAACGACCACGTCACTCTACCACCGCGTGCCAGCTTATTTTTTACGGTGGACTGCGACAACCCACGCGCCTCCAAAGGCATCGCAGAAGCAAACATGTTTTTACTGCTGAGCCAACAAGTGTGCATCGCACGGAATGTCGTTGCCTTACAGAACCAGCGAACTGAGCTTCTGGTTACGAACTTTAGCGCCGAATACCGCCACTTGGCGAAAAATATAGCCATCGCCTATTTCAATGAAATTAGCGATGCCGCCAACCACTGCGCGTTGTCAGCGTCCAGGGACACCGCTCCAGGAGGACCTAGTCAAACAGTTAAGGCTGATGTAAACCCTGCTTTGAACACTGATCAGCATCGCCGCTTGCAAACCATCCTTGACTCTTTTCATGACTGCTTCGCGACCACCCCTAGGGTCAGGCAGACGTCCATAACGAAACATCGCATCATAGTTGACAGTGAGCGGCCTATTCGTCAACACCCCTATCGAGTGTCGGTGAAAGAACGTGAGGTGGTACGACTGCAGGTGGACGAAATGCTCCGGGATGATGTCATACAACCGTCTACAAGTCTATGGGCTTCGCCCGTTGTGCTGGTTGCCAAGAAGGACGGGAAACTGAGATGTTTTGTCGACTATCGAAGACTTAACAAAATTACTAAAAATGACATTTACCCGTTACCTCGAATCGATGACTCTTTCGACCGGCTGCGTCATGCCCGCTACTTTTCGTCTCTTGACCGCAGTGGGTACTGGTAGATTGAGATAGATGAACGGGACCGCGAGAAGACAGCGTTCGTTACTCCTGACGGGTTGTACGAGTTCAATGTGCTGCACTTCGGCTTGTGTTCCGCTCCTGCCACCTTTCAAAGAATGATGGACTCTGTCATAGTTGGTCTCAAATGGCAGTCCTCCCTCGTCTACCTTGATGATGTCATTTTTTCTGCCACCTACGACGAGCATCTCAAGCGCTTGAGTGCAGTACTGGAGGCCATACGATCGGCCGGCTTCTCGCTCAAACCAGAGAGATGCCACTTTGCGTTCCAACGGCTGAAGTTCCTGGGCCCTGTCGTGAGCGCGGAAGGTGTTAGCCCTGACCCCGACAAGACAGGTGCCATCTCTGCGTTTCCGACCCCCACTGATAAGCGTGCTGTTCGCCGTTTTTTGGGTCTCTTCGCCTATTACCGACGTTTTGTGCGAGACTTCAAACGACTAGCCGAGCTTCTAACTCGCTGTGACAACGGACGACCAACCTTTCATCTGGGCCCAAGAACAGCAGACGGCTTTCGACAACCTCAAGAACCGCCTCCAAACTACACCTATTCTTGGCCACTTCGACGAGGAGGCGGACACGGAACTACACACGGATGCCAGCAACGTTGGTCTGGGTGCCGTCCTCGTTCAGTGGAAAGATGGTGTTGAGCGTGTTATTGGTTATGCAAGCCGCACTTTGTCGCGATCTGAAGCGAATTATTCTACCACGGAAAGAGGGTGCCTTGCTGTCGTTTGGGCGGTAAAGAAATTCCGCCCATACTTGTATGTTCGCCCATTTTGAGTCGTGAGCGATCACCACTCGCTCTGTTGGCTCGCGAACCTTAAAGGCCCATCGGGGAGGCTGGCGCGTTGGAGTCTCTGCTTGCAAGAATTCGATGTTACCATCGTGTACACGTCTGGAAACAAACACAGCGACGCAGACTGCCTGTCCCGTGCCCCTCTCCCGTACACCATTGCTGACACGGAAGACGATCCCGCTTTTCTTGGCGCTTTAACCACGTCCGTCCTTGCTCAACAACAGCGAGATGGCGCCGAGCTACGACCCCGAGAACCTCGAAGGCCGCACCTCGTCGCCGCCCCGCTTCTTCACACGCGAGCTATCGTCGTTCTGCTTGCGGGTAGCATCCTCTACAAGAGAAACTACGGTTCCACAGACACTCCGTACCTGCTCGTGGTCCCAGTGGTGCTTCGAGACGAAGTTCTGCACGCATGCCACGACGACCTTCCGGCCACCTCGGCTTTTCACGCACGTTGCCGCGGATACGGCACAAGAATTACTGGCCCCGGCTTGCTACAGTTGTCCAGCACTACGTTAAGTCTTGCCGCGAATGTCAACGTCAGAAGACACCACCTGTGAAGCCGGCCGGCCTATTGAAGCCCATTGATCCGCCTCGAATACCTTTCCACCAGGTCGGCATAGACTTGCTAGGACCATTTCCGACATCATCATTGGGCAACCGGTACATTATAGTTGCCACCGGCTACCTCACCCGGTATTGTAAGACGAAAGCCCTTCCCTGCGGCACCGCTGCCGAAATTGCGAACCTTTTTCATGTTTAACATTGTCCAAGGTCACGGTGCGCCAGCGGTCGTTTTAACTGATCGAGGCACGGCTTTCACCTCAGCCCTTACTAAGGAAGTTATGCGTCTCAGTGGCACCAGTCACCGTCGAACCACTGCCTATCATCCTCAAACAAATGGACTTACTTAGCGACTCAATAAGACCATTGCCGACGTGCTTTCCATGTACGTCGACAACGACCATAAGAACTGGGACCAGATCTTGCCTTACGTCACGTTCGCATATAACACTGCTTTTCAAGAGACGACGCGCTTCACGCCGTTCCGTTTGGTGCATGGTCGCGAAGCCACGACGATGCTGGACGCAATGTTACTGCCAGATGTTGCACGTTCCTCCGTCGCTGGCGCTCAAGAGTTCATTCGGCACGCAGAAGCCACCCTCCAGGAAGCTAGACAGCGAACCCGTACCCAACAGGAAAGTGACGCTCAACGTTACAACCTTCATCACCGGGCGGTGCTTTACCACCCTAGCGTTCAAGTTTGGGTTTGGACCCCAATCCGTCTGCGGGGTCGCTCCAAAAAAATTCTGCGCCGTTACTTCGGCCCCTACGAGGTACTGCACAAACTTAGTGACGTTAACTAGGAAGTGCTCCCGCAAGAGTCTGTTCGCCAGGTGGCATTCGAAATCGTCCACGTTGCCAGGATGAAGCCCTACCATGCCCGCTAGGAGTTATTCTGCCAAGTCCGGCGCCACAGTCTTTATTCCGGGTTTCCGTGATTCCGCGGCATCGGGGCGATGCCCTTTCCAAGAGGAGTGGCAATGCCACAGTGTTAGCTATTTACTGGCACCGTCATGCGGTGGGACTGCACCCGCTGGTCTTCTTTGTCTTCCCCGGCTCGTGCGTTGGTTCGCTGAATGTGTCTGCCTGGCTAGTCCTGGTGTGCCCTTCTGCCCATTCTGCCGGCTTTCGGTGACAATATTCGAACACCGCCCCTGCACATGCCGTTCGGTGTATTCATGGGCTTCGGCCGTCGGCTCAAGGTGACCTACGCACGGCCCGGAAGCTTCCTGGACCAGCGCTCACCTGATATGATCTGCTCATCTCTTTCCTCGTGACGGCAAGCACTGCATCTTCTTCTCTTCTGTGTTCATCTCTCCTGTCACGCCCATAGTCACGTCCTACGTTTCGTCTTCACGGCCGTTCTTCTAGTTCGCGCGATCGGGACGATCGCTCGGTGGCCTCGGGTAGTGTCACGGACTCGAAGACGACAAAGTGGGCAGTGGCACGGCACGAAGCGCTCGCGCTAGGCCCATCGCCATTAAATCATTATTACACCCAACAAACAAATACCCACGAGAGCAGCAGATTGGACAGCCGTCGCCGTACCTCAGTTGGGAGAGCACCGGACGCGATATTCGGAGATCGTGGATTCGGATCCCACCGGCGGCATGGTTGTTTTTCTACTGCTTTATATGTAATTGTCTTTAAGCGATAGATTAATCTAAGTATTATTATCCCACTGATCAGCACTACACATTCCAAAAAAAATCACCTTGGTTTCGGTGACTGTTGGCTCCCTTCATAAGTTTTTCAAACGAGCCCCTCATTTCCTTTACCTTGTTTTATATACATATACATATATACATATGCGCTTCGCCTCAGTGTTTGGTTTGGTTTGGTTTATATGGGTTTAACGTCCCAAAGCGACTTAGGCTATGAGAGACGCCGTAGTGAAGGGCTCCGGAAATTTCGACCACCTGGTGTTCATTAGCGTGCACTGACATCGCACAGTACACGGGCCTCTAGAATTTCGCCTCCATCGAAATTCTATCGCCGCGGCCGGGATCGAACCCGCGTCTTTCGGGCCAGCAGCCGAGCGCCATAACCACTCAGCCACCACGGCGGCTAACTTCGCTTCAGTGTATTGTAATCGTTATGGAGAACGCGAAAGAGACGCAACAACGAAAGAACGGAGCGAGAAATAGACAACGCGCTCAAGAGACGGCAGAAGAACGCGCCGCACGACTCGAGAAGCGCCGTAACGAAGATGCGGCTGGAAGTCGCGCCACGTCCCGGAGTGACTCTTCAACTGCGGGAGGGACCGGTTTGAGTTCTCGAGAGCGTCGCAATGAGGCACTACGTAGACGACATGCCGAGGTAACGAAGCTTTCGCAATTCAACTAGGGTTAACCAGAGCTAAAACCACAGCCAATTTTTTTCTCTTTTGGGTTGACTCTTTGCTTGTCTTGCCTTCAGTTGCGAATATCTGCGACAACTGCGACAGGCTTTAGTTGCACAACCAGAAGGGGTGGGGCCCCAGTAATGACTCTCGCCGTAAAACCGTGCAGCTTGCATGAAAATCTGTAGAAAATGTTTAGTCAGGCGTTAGGTACGCACTCTGCATGCTCAAAGTGCCAACAAGGCGACAAGACTACGCAGGTTTGGCGAATCAGTCATATCTCAGCAAGAGCTAAAGTGCATGCTGTACTAACCTGGTAAAAGAAGCAAATCATGCCGTACCAGTGCCTGCGAACAATAGGATTTCTTGCCCTTCGCTTCGGCCGCCTACAAGATTCCAGTCGCTCGTCCACGATGTAACATCCTTCAGCGCGGCTCGCCGACACACCTAGTTGCTCAAGCTCACGCTCCCAAGCAGCGACGAAGCGCAGGCTGTGCATGCGCGCTTAAATGCACGGGAATGACTTGCCCATCAAAGAGAAAAAGTCTACAATTCCGTTAAAAGAAGGCATGGATTACGCACTTAATTCAATGCGACTGCCCTAGGTATTTGTGTCTGACAGCACTCTTTGCCTCATAACCTAGAAAATACCAATGTGTGGTGAAGCCTCTGGAGTTAGTCACGTTGCACTGAAAATGGCGAGGAATAAACGTGATTTGGAATGAGGGTGAGCTTGGCATGACTGAAAAAATAAAATATTGCCACACTAGATTTCGAATCCTCGATAGCGCGAACAGTTCAGCTTTGCTGGCCTGGGCACGAAAGGATTGCGCTATCGCCGCATCGATCACGCCTCGTGGTAAGCTCTCGTGTTAAACACCTTGAAGCACTGTGTCGTTGTTGTTGTTGCTGCTCCAAAAACGACGACACTTGTGTGAAACACTCGCGCTTTGCATTGCACGACATCGTCTTCATCAACTTCCACCGTTGCACAAGGCGCGAAAGAAAACGAAATGCGCTTTCAATCGCGCTTTCTAATGCACCTCGTCTATTACATATGGTCAAATGCACATCGGATTTTAAATGTAGATAAAGGCTGTGCCCCTTGTATTAGTTTCTGGTAGTTGTGGAGACACGCTTCAACATTTTCTTGATAGTGGAACTCGGTGTGCACCCGGTGTGTCAATCACCGCACGTTTCTTCATACTTACCCGGCATCCGAGCACCGACGAGCAGCACTGCCGGGGCCCCGTGTCGAGGCCTTTCAATGCACAGCGACTGGCTGACACACGCCACTGCCACTAATTGGGACAGCTGGGTCATGTAATTTTTAATAGTGGGGCTACGCGGCACGTGCCAGCCCCTACTATGCAAATACTGAAAGTTAGACTATATTTAAAGCACGTATGAATGATTCGGTCGGGTTAAGAGAAATCCCACGCGGCCCCTTTAAGACAAAGTTCGGAAATCACACGCACCTACAAAGATGCGCCCCCAAACGCTGACTACAAAAAACTCCGCCCTATTCCTTTCAGCTTGGGTTCGAAAAACCGTAGCGACCTACAGGTTCATTTACATACGCGTAGCAGTGTCTGAATTCGGTGAAAACTTTCTCCTATACTGCGCTCTGACGCCTATTTGTTCTTAGCATTTACTGCCAGTTTTCAATAAAGGGAGCTCGGTTGAAAAGGAGTTGGGCAGCCGAGTCGAGCCTCACGCACGCAGATTGGCATACTCTCCATTGGCGCTATGATCCTGCGTCACTTGCTCGCAATAGAGGCGTTGAATGCTGACGGCCGTGAGGTTTCCTCTTGTAATACGCGAACACCCGTATGAGGGATACTTGCAGAAAACTCCGCTCTCGGAAAGAACCGAGTGGGGGCAGGTATGAAGCAAAACGGCGGCAGCTCACTGCACTCCAGAAAACAGCAACGCCTCTAGCGGTCAGAGCCTGCAGTTTGCAAGCTTGTTGATTGTGGACTGT
Organism: Amblyomma americanum; assembly: GCA_030143305.2. Lineage (NCBI taxonomy): Eukaryota > Metazoa > Arthropoda > Arachnida > Ixodida > Ixodidae > Amblyomma > Amblyomma americanum. Next base: position 8,998 of record JARKHS020026084.1, on the reverse strand, counting down.
GCGGTTTTAATGCGCTGTAGTGACTCAGGCTAAGAGCGACGACTTTAGCAAGGTGAAAAGTTGGGCTGGTTGGTGCATGAAAGTAGGCGCAAGAGCTGGCATTAAAGTGCTTATGTAAGCACCCAACAAGTTAGGAAGCCTGTGCGCCAAGGTCAACAGCGAGCAAAGAAAAAATCAATTCAAGGAAAAGTGCCGTACAAAATGTGAATTGTTTGAAAATGGTTGTGTATGAAATACCTCTGTCATGTGCACGCACCTACATTGGTGAACTGGGCGCTGTTTAAATGAACGGCACAAAAGATCCTTAAAGGGCGCCATCAGCAGTGAACTACCAAAGCATTGCAGAGAGCATGGATGTGCTCCGCAGCTTAACAACGCAATGGTCGTCGCATCATATTTTGATCGAGATTGAAGAAGCCTTCAACATCCGAAAAAAGAGCGACGTGTGTGTCAGCATACCTTCGATAGCGCTTTGTGACAGCGAAATTTATTATCTGCGTGCGTAGTCCTAATCTTTTACTACGTGTACATCTTATGGGTTTTTGGTTCTGTCCCTTGTTTCTTGCACGAGCGAGATGTATATATTTGGCGAACGTGCATAAAAAATAATGTGTATTAGCTCAGCTAATCCAGGATATACAAAGCGAAAGACATCGGCGTTCACTGTGTTCATTGGCGATGGCGTTGACAATGTTCTAGACGGCGATGGCTTTGAGGAAAGGAAGGGTGCATAACTGGCTCCCTGGATATGCGGACGCCTCATTCGTGCTTTGATACATGTGGCGGTGGTGAGAGAAAGAGAGAGATGTGGCCTTAATGCATTAGCGCTGACACCATTGCGGCTCTGCAGCAATAGCTAGACCGCAGCGTTCATTTGGTGATCAATCTCTCGCGATCAGCCATTAACTGCATGCCACCTTCCAGGGTAGCAGGGGGGGGGGGGGGGGGGGCGCACTGCCTATCTAGTGTGCGGAACACAAAGCACGTTTTTGCAGTTGCACACCAACGCCACGTACATGAAAGCGAGATTGAGGCTTCCACAGACCCACGGAGCTGGTTGTGAGCCTTTCCTGTCGTGAAAATGAACAGCCTTTGCAAAGTTGTCAAAGCCAATAAACTCTATGGACGCCGTCGGCTCACTTGTTTGTTTTTGAGGAAAGGAAAGGCACAGTAACCGTCTCACATATATCAGAGGACATCCGAACCGCGTCGTAAAGGAAGGGATAAAGGACGAAGGGAAAGAAAAGAAGGCTGAAAACTCAAAGTTGGATTATGAGGAAAGGCGCGGCGCTGCGCAGCGTCGGGGCACCTCTGGCTCGGTGCTTCTGCTTTGTCTCTATCGATATACGGCTACCCAAGGAGCTATCGAACCCGTCATCCTGGGACCAGCAGCCGAACACCAAAGCCACTTATTCACCTTGGCGGGTGCAGAAGCAAACAAAAGGAAGCCTCATATTTAGATGGAGACTCACAGCGGCCATGTTTAGTCGCGAGTCCATGCCCAAGCGCTTCTCACTCGACTGAGTCACGAGCTTCGTCGTCCTTGCGGCTCAGCGCGGTGGCCGCGATGGTCAGGCGCGAGGCGATGTGTTATCTCGGGGGGCGTGAGGTGGGCGGTCTTTAGAATGTGTCCTGATTGACGACGTGATCGAAGTGGACCTGCCTCATGGGCTGCGGCTTGGCGCCCCTTCCTACGTGACCGTTTTCGCTTGACCCTAAGGAAGGAATGCAGTGCACTGCGCACCTCTGGACTCCACTATCTGTGGACCATACTGGTATAAGAGGTATCACTATCCTATCGTACTCGCCGTGAGATGGTATCTCGGTGGTTAAGACGCCGGCAAATGGTGGGTTGCGAATCAGCACCGGTGGGTGCAGATGTCCTATTAGCCCAGGTTGGCCGAAGCACATTGCAATAACCACCTCCCACAGGAGCACGTCCAGTAGCGGCGTGTCGGTGAGTGGCGACACCGTGGGTTTCCGAAGCTAGTGCGCGCTCCACCCATGTTCGAAACAGGGCCCCGCAGGAGCACCTCTGATGGCACTTGGGTGTCGGTGCGTGGCGTCACCGCGGACTCCGAGCGACGCCAGTGTGTTTCCAACCTTGGCCCAGGGGGGCACCCCACAGGAGCACCGCCAGCTGACGGTTTGCAGCGGGTGTCGGTGAGTGGCGCCACCGTGGGTCCGTCCAGCTAAGCCAGGGGCGTTCCGACGACTGCGATGGCATGGCATCGTCGGAACAGTCCCCGTTCGCAGGAGCGCCGGTGATGGCGTCGGTGAGTAGCGCCACCGCGAGTACCGAGCAAATCGGGCCCTTCTGAGCTCTGGCTGGGAATGCACCCCACAGGGGCAGCGTGGGACGCCGCGGCTGCCGGTGATTTGCGCCACCGTGGGTACCGAGCTGAACATGGTCCGTTTCGATTCCGGATGGAGCAGCACTTCGCAGGAGCACTTCGGCTAGCCACCGTTGGTGTCGGTGTCTTGGCGCCACCGCGAACTCCGAGCCAATTAAAATGTTTTTTAGAGCACTGTTATTTTATTTTCCGCGATCGCAAATCATTTTCAGACCGTGTTGATGTATTTCACCGCGAACTCCAGCCAATGCTTGCAATAGTTTCGAAACCTGGCAATTACATTTTCCCGAAGCGGCCTCATGATGGCAGCGCGAGTTTGCATGATGTGGGCGCAACCACCGGCACCCCACGCAGACGTCAGCCGGGATAGCTACAGTATCAAACGCTAAGTACGCTTCAATCGTGATCATCCCCTCCCATCTTCACACTTTCCTGTTTTCCTCATGCCCGCTTCTCCTGATCACAAGGAAGGCGATCGGAGCAGAGCGCCATAGTCCAAAAATCGTATGAAAACTATGAAGACGCTTAAGTCACCGTAAGAGTGCCATGCCATGGCATTAAATTTCACATCTGCTGCAGCTTCTTTTGTAACTTCTGTGTGTGTTTGCGTCACTTTCTTTGCAATCCTCTTTAGATCAACCGCCATATTCGGACTGCAAGACATATTTGCTATACCGTATTCCTAGGTGGTGGCCTCAGAACCATTGAAGGGGTGAAGGTCTTTATGCAGCTTTTTATCTGTTACTGGTGGCGGTAGTGGCCTGATCGTCATTCTTCATTAACCATGATTCCTTTATTTCGTTCTTATTCCCCTTATTCTTTATTCCTAATCTATGTATTTAATCACTATTAATCCAAGTACGAATCCTTTAATCTGCTAATGACCAATAATGCACTCTATATGTATCAATTACTGACTGTCGATTAATTTTTTTACTTCGCCTCCTCTTGGTAGCGGCCTGTAATTTTTTCCTTTGAATTCACTTGAACTTGTGACGTCATATCTCTTTCGAGCAATGAGAATTTGCCGCATGTTGAAATTAGGAGTGTTGACAGCGACTTCGGACTTGGCCGTACGCAACAGCGACTGGTAACAATTTCCACCAAGTTGTTTTGCCGCCATCTACACAGAGTTCACTGCATGGTCTTCAAACCAACGCAAGACGTGCTACACAGTGTCGGTGTCGCAAAGCGTTTATTTGGAGCTGCTTGTTGTTGTTACAAGTGTTCATTATTTAAGCGGAGGATTTCACAGACCCAAGGGTGAAATTCCTCTGCATACAGTGTTACGTTTGGAGACGCCAACATGCCAAGAATATTAAAGCCACTGGGAATCATCAATCTACCGAGGCTTCAAAGGGCCGTCGATGTGGTTGCAGCGCTACGACTGCAGGTGGTGGCGTCTACAAGGGTCCTCCCTCTCTCTCCCCCCCCCCCCCCCCTGCTGTTTACGGGGTGAAACGGCTCCCCGCTGTCTGAGAACGGCTTTGGTGAACTTGTCTTTTGTTCTCAACGCCGGACCCACCCGGGACATTTTTCTCCCGGAGGGGACGGCGGGGGAGCCGGCGAGCGGCGGAACTGCAAATCAGCCGTGACAAATGCGGCCGGGTTTGACTAAGCCAACGTCTCCCTCGTGCTTCGAAAACAACTTCGACTTAGACTGTGCTTTCCCACACCCATACGTGAAAGCTTCTGCGAACTGCGGTGGGATCCCTTCGCCCCCACACAACCGCTGTGAAGTGCAGGTGACTGACCTTCAACGCTCTCAATGGGACCCCCTTCGGGCTATTCATCACTGAAGCCTGGACAGCGCGGACACTAATCTGCCAGAAGTGGCAAGAGTGTGTGGCTGGGGGCGGACCCGGAAGACTGGACACGTGATCTACATCACAGTGATTCGACGCATTTTTAATGAACTAGATTCCCCAACTAGGGACCTGGGGACAGCGGACCCTATTTAAGCAGCGATCTGGCGTGTGTTCGCCAGCTCCCGATTCACTCTTTCAATCTTTGTATAAATGTAAATAAACCCTTCAGTCTCTTCTTCACCTCGAAGACCCTCTCATCTCTTCGTCAACCCCACTACAGCAGTCTCCCGATCCGGAACCCGGGGACACCAACCTTGGCGAGAGACGGCACAAACGAACCAGGAGCCCGCATCTAACAACTGGTGGCAGCGGTGGGATCGAAGCGAAATCCCCCAAGACTGGTGGCCTGCTATGGGAGAGAAGCCCCACACCTAACAACTGGTTGGCAGCGGTTGGATCGACCATGCGGCGTGGTGTTGCTTCTGTGGGTGAGTGCTTGAACTTTGCTTGAGATTCGCCAGGCTTCAATTGTTTGGGTTAATACATTGAACTGCTGGGAATCGAGGGAAGTTGATCAGTGAGTCTGATTGCGTGTAGCTCACGTCAACAGTTGTTCGGCAAAGTCAAGGCTCAGAGCAGCAAACATGGACCTAATGAAGTTGCTAAGGTCAGATTTGCTGTCATTGTGCGAAGAGTTTGGTGTAGATGTACGGGTTAAGATCAAAAAGACGGACATTTGCAAATTGCTCTTGGAAACCGCCGAGGAAGGAATAATTACTGATACGTGGGAACTCCTCAAAGCTGAGCGAAAGAAAAAGGAAGATGAGCGGAGAAACATAGAGGAACAAAGGCTAGCGGCAGAGAAAAAGAAATGGGAGCTCAGAAGGTTGCAGCTTGCGCATGAGAGAAAGGAACTGGAAGATGAGATCTCGAGAGCCAAGGCTCCAGAGAGAGCGAGTCAGGCCGGATCGTTCCAGTTGGACAGACGTGACGACATGAAACAGTATTGTGAAACAGCGCACAAGTATGAGCTAAAGAAACTGGATGATGAGATCTTGAGAGCCAGGACTCCAGAGAGAGCGAGTCAGGCCGGATCGTTCCAGTTGGACAGACGTGACGACGTAAAACAGTACTGTGAGACAGCGCACAACCGTCAGGAAGACTGCGGAGCTGTAATGTTGAAACGCAGTATCGAAAGCCACGCGGAGACAGTGGACGAATGCTCATTTGCAGACGAGCAGGCCGTTTAAGGGGTAAGCGCTCAGGCCGATAAGCGGGCGGTGGATGACTGCCTTCAGGAAAGCGAACTGCCCAACTCGGGAGCAGCGGAAGGTTCGTCTGTCAGCGGTGTGGAGCTGACACTGACCTGCGAAGGCAAAGCGGCCAGTTTGCAATTGGATGAAGGTCTCCGAGGTGCCTCTGAAAAACTAGATCAAGCTAGTTGCGATCAGGAGACACAAACGGAAGGGTCTAGGCGTAAAAACAGGAAGAGGGCACGGACCAAGAAAAAACGGTTGAAATGCCAAGCCCTAAATCCAGGAGCGCAGACAGGTGCTAACGTTAGCACAGATATAAGTGCGGCAGAAGGGAAAGAAAAGACTTCCCGCATGGAACCTTGTAATTTTGCAGCTAAAGTTACTGGTCAGGCGGCACGCGCAGGTGCTTCTAAAGGTGACCGCAGTAACAGAAAGAGGAAAGCGCATCTTGCAAGCAGGACAGGAGCGAGATTCTTGAAAGGGCATCGGCCAGCGTTAAGACCCAGACAACCCCGACCTGACAGAAAGGCGGTAAAGAAAAAGGCAAAGTGGCAGGAAAGATCAGAGGGCGCTAGATTGCGGTACACCCGGCGCATGCGAGCTCAGGGGTCGAGCAATAGCGACCACGCATGCAGGCGTGTTCGGCGCCCACAATTGACAAGGATGGGTCCTGCACTTTCCGCACTGTATTCGAGCAAGCGCGCAGAGCGAAAGGGTAGGCGGGCTTGCTTGGGGCGAGTACAGAGAGCAGCTTCTCGCTCCGGTCGCTGTCCGTCGCCCGGAATCGGTTATCGGCACTGCATGGGCTACCGGGGCCTACTGAGCGCGTCGAGGGGCTGTGGAGATGACAGTAGCGATCAGGAATGTCTTCTTTCAGTTACCCTTTGTCACGAGTTGACAGTCGTACAATCAGTCAGAGCGCGACCCCGGCGGGCGCGGCTGAAGGACTAATCCTTTCGACGCGGGGGTGGTGAGCCATGTTTGACCCCGCGTAGCAATTCGAAGTAGCTGTCTTTTTTATTCCTCTTTTTTTTTGTGTGCGTGTAAAAACAGGGAAGGAAATGCTACTTTGTTTTACGTTAATGATTTGGATTTGATCAAGTGTCACTGTTTTCTTAACACTTAAATAAACGTAATTGGGCGATTGGGTTAGAAAGGACGTGTTTATCTTTGAGATGCTACTAAGTGATAAAGGCACTCACAGGAGTTCAGCGAAGACATATCCCGAGTTGATGATAAGCTGTTTGCTTATGTAGAACCGTTCCGAGTAAGCAAATTTCTTTGTGTTTGAATTTCGAGCGCACGTTTCGCTTTATATCTTTAGCAAATACCGGACGACAAGTTTTGTTGGGGGCCATAGTTAGATACCAAACGTTTGTCTCATTCGCGATAGTGTAGCTAACGCATTGCAGAGGCAATGAAAGTACGTGAATTTGTGCCCATTTGAGTACCTGTGTTTAGCGGCGCTAGGTTAGATAGCCGATTTTGTTATTCAAAGATTACGCGAATGAAGTGAGACTGCAGAATTCTGCGGAGAAGAGCTGTAGCAGCTTTCTGTACAAGTGATGGGGACGAGGAGACCGTCAGACCTCAAGATAGCCCCTATCGCTGAATTCCCGCAGCCCCGAACTAAGACTGATGTACGGTCATTTCTCGGTCTGGTGGGGTACTACCAAAGGTACATACCCAACTATTCACAGCTAGCAAGTCCTTTGACCGATGCGCTTCGCAAATAAAAGCCGAATAGCGTTATCTGGGAAGCAGCAAAAGAAATTTCGTTTCAGAGCTTGAAGAGCGTGCTGGTTTCGCGGCCCGTGTTACGCGCGCCGGACTACAGCAAGGAATTCGTGATCCAGTGTGACGCCAGCGACCGGGGTATGGGGGTCGTATTAAGCCAAGTCGGAGACGACAATGAGGAGCACCCTATCCTTTATGCCAGCAGGAAGTTAACCATAAGGGAAGAAGCCTACAGCGCTTCGGAAAAGGAATGCGCTTGTCTGGTTTGGGCCGCACAGAAGCTAGCCTGTTATGTTTACGGGGCGAAATTTACTTTCGAGACAGATCATTGTCCGCTTACATGGCTGCGTCAAATGTCGCCCAAGAATGGCCGCTTGCTACGATGGAGTCTAGCCCTCCAGCAATATAACTTTTCTGTGCGATACAAAAGGGGCAAATGTCATGGAAATGCCGACGGATTGAGCAGGTTATTCCCATAATTGAGGTATCCGTTCGGTGGCAATTCGGTGCCTTTTTGTATTTTTTTAGGCACTAGTTAGCTTTGTTTTGGAGTGGTGTCCTATTATCCTTTTTCTTTTGCTTCCAAATTTTCCACCTCTCTTCAAGCCGTGTTCGGCGAATCGGGCTTTGGCAGCGAATTTGGCAGACATGGAAGCTGTTCTTAGTAGCCGAGATTATTGCTGTCAGCGACAAAATTTTGTGCTTACGTTTACATTGACAATGCAGTAGTATTGCATAACAGCCTGGCGGCTCTCGGGTGAATTTCGTGCACTGCCTGGGGAGTGGCGCCATGTTGAGTGGCTGATTTCGACTAATGCCTCCGTTGTCCGAGGTTTAGGACTCTACTCTGTGCTTGCAGACAAGATGAAGAAGGGCCTTCCACGCTACAACTCAAGTCATCTCTCCTCGACCAGTGATTGTGACCACTGGCCGATCGAGATTGTCCTGGCCGCGGAGGAGCTGTTACGTTTGGAGACGCCAACATGCCAAGAATATTAAAGTCACTGGGAATCATCAATCTACCGAGGCTTCAAAGGGCCGTCGATGTGGTTGCAGCGCTACGAGTGCAGGTGGTGGCGTCTACAAGGGTCCTCCCTCTCCCCCCCCCCCCCCCCCCTGCTGTTTACGGGGTGAAACGGCTCCCCGCTGTCTGAGAACGGCTTTGGTGAACTTGTCTTTTGCTCTCAACGCCGGACCCACCCGGGACATTTTTCTCCCTGAGGGGACGGCGGGGGAGCCGGCGAGCGGCGGAACTGCAAATCAGCCGTGACAAATGCGGCCGGGTTTGACTAAGCCAACGTCTCCCTCGTGCTTCGAAAACAACTTCGACTTAGACTGTGCTTTCCCACACCCATACGTGAAAGCTTCTGTGAACTGCGGTGGGATCCCTTCGCCCCCACACAACCGCTGTGAAGTGCAGGTGACTGACCTTCAACGCTCTCAATGAGACCCCCTTCGGGCTATTCATCACTGAAGCCTGGACAGCGCGGACACTAATCTGCCAGAAGTGGCAAGAGTGTGTGGCTGGGGGCGGACCCGGAAGACTGGACACGTGATCTACATCACAGTGATTCGACGCATTTTTAATGAACTAGATTCCCCAACTAGGGACCTGGGGACAGCGGACCCTATTTAAGCAGCGATCTGGCGTGTGTTCGCCAGCTCCCGATTCACTCTTTCAATCTTTGTATAAATGTAAATAAACCCTTCAGTCTCTTCTTCACCTCGAAGACCCTCTCATCTCTTCGTCAACCCCACTACAGCAGTCTCCCAATCCGGAACCCGGGGACACCAACCTTGGCGAGAGACGGCACAAACGAACCAGGAGCCCGCATCTAACAAC